>VVHJ01005124.1:2486-16875 GCA_015107715.1 Tylochromis polylepis
CACTCGCACTCCACTGGATGCATCAGTGGCAACGTAGGATACTTGAGTATGCAAAGTGGAAGAGTAAGGGATCAGTCCACCAACCTTCCAGTTTGTGGACAACCCACTCTACCTTCTGAGCCTAATCTGCCAGATAATACCTGGAGGTAGTCTCATGCCTGGCACATTCGTAATGTAATTATTTTACATTATGGGAAATATGCAGATTTGCATTTCTGTTTGCTTTTCAGAGACAGTTTAGATTTATCCCCCTGGTTCCAATCTTCATGCTAAACTAGGGTAACTGTATCCTCAGCAACTCACGTTTGTACTAAACATACATATGTGATTGATATCTCAGTCAGTGAATAATAATGAAAATGAAAACTTGAAATCACTGAAAAATCAAAATCGACAGAGCTTGTGCTGATATACTTATTGCATTTCATTGAACTCATCATGTGATTGTTTAGAAAAAAAGCCTACATTCACATTAATTTGTTGACCGCACTGTTTTGGAACACTGCTCAGAATGTTTTTTTTTAAAGGAACACACATCAGATCTCAGGGACAACGATCATGCTGGTTTTCTCTGCTGATACAGACTAACGTTTTAGGACTAAAAGCATGTCATATTATTTGATGGAAATGGAGATTATCAACCTCCAAAGGGCTTAATTCAAAGAGACCCAAAAATCAAAGTGAAAAAAATACATGGCACGCTAGTCCATTTTGTAAAATTTCATTGCAGCAACTCAAAATAGTATTTAGTGGTTTGCATGGACCCCACGTGCTTAAATCTGGCAATGTCAGATATACAGATGGTCTCCTGGGGACACCACGATGGGAAATGCTAAGCACTTCATGGTGCAGGGTAGTGGATCATGGATGGTGTCCTGGAGGATCTCCTCCCAGGACTGGATCAGGGTATAACTGAGTTCCTGGACACTGTGAAGTGCAACCAGGTGGTGTCGGATGGACCAAAGCGTAATGTGCCAGAGGTGTTCTATGGGATTTAGTCAGGTAATCCTGGAAGACAGTCACTGATATTAATTCCTTTATTCTTGAGGAACTGCCTGCATCCACATGAGGCCGTTCATTGTCGTGCACCAGCGCAGGGTTTGATAATAGATCCAAGGATTTCATCCCAATGTTATTGGCAGTCAGGCTGTCATCCCCCTCGTGAAGTCTTTAGTAGGAGATACCGGTCCTGCTGATGGGTTAAGGACCTTCTACGGCCCTGTCCGGCTCTTCCAGTGTGCTGGAATACACAACAAATCTTCTGGCAATGGCACATATGAGCATGTGTTGACCTCATAGTACCATGTAAGGTCAACACAGCACTTCGCTCTCAGACTGCTGGCTTACTTGTGCTTCCTAGGATATTTAAAAGTAAAATGGGAGGTGTGGTGTTCATACACCACTCTGCATTTAATCATTAGTTATAAACACAAGCTGTGCTCTCTTGCACAGCTTGTGTTTGTTCCTGTCTTCCTCCGCTCACCCGCAACTGGTCACAGCGGATAACTGCCCCTCCCTGAGCCTGGTTCTTCCTCTTCTTCCTATTAAAAGGGAGTTTTTCCTCCCCACTGTCAGCAAAGTGCTTGCTCACAGGGGGTTATCTGACTGTTGGGGTAAGACCTTACAATATTGTAAAGTCTTAACCTTACAACATAAAGTGCTTTGAGGCAACTGTTTTTGTGGTTTGGAGCTATATAAATAACACTGAATTTAATATCATTGAATTAAATTAAATTAAAAGAGAGCTTGGCTCAGCAAAGTCTCTTCCCAACTTGTACTGAATCATGTAAACATACAGTTATTGTTATCAACTGGAAAATTCTGCAAATCTTTATCATCACATTCTGACAATCTCTCATTCCTCTTGCAACAGAATGCAATGTAACCCTGTGTCCTGCTCCTCCCACGTGCTTGCTGGGCTTCCAGCTGAGCATTACCAATGGCACCTGTTGCCTATCCTACGAGTGTGGTAGGTCACTCTAATCTATCAGCCTGTCCTATCTGCTGTTGTAAACTATATAATGTTCTGAAGAAACACGCCAAACATTATGATACTGAAGAATGTTCTTCCTACTTGTGTGTTGTAAGTAGCAAGAATGACCCTGATAAGGAAGTGAGTGGATGAATGGATAGAGTGTAGTACAATGTTAAACATACCAGATCATTAATGCAATATGTGTGAATGTTAACCAAACTCATGTCTCGTTGTGTCTGCAGTTCCTAAAGGTGTATGTGTCTATAACATGACTGAGTACAAGGTAAGCACACAGTTCAAACTCTGGAAACAATAAGTGGTTTTCCCTTATACATCAAGCGACTTATATCAGTATATTCAGCTTTTTAAACTGTGCCTGACTAACAACTGAATGAAGCCCAGCTGTAAAGTTGCAGCAGTGAAAACTGTGTGAGGCACTGTCCCTGGAATTTGCATGCATTCAGATGGTTACGTTAGGTCTTAATCTACTGACGAGTCTATTTTGACACTGCTAGAATCGCAGCTATCGGAGAACAAAAAATGAATCAGTTACATTTGTAGGCAATACTTCACACAGGCTATGGAAGAGTGTCAGAGCTGAACACACAAAGTAATTTTAATGTTTATTCAGCGCATGCAGTTTAAAGTATCAGGGTTCTAATGTGCAGGTAGAAATAAAAAGCGGCACAGAGATCGCACCGAGCGTTTATAACTTGAGTTAATGCGTTTATTTTACCGCCCTGTGCACTTGTGGAGATCAAATCACCAGTCTCTCTTGTCCTATTTGTTGCAAAAGTGTTATATTTCAATGTTATTTTTTATATTCTTTATAGATCTCTATCACTCACTTCTCTGATATGATCTCTGATTGGACTAGGTAGTGTTCAGCTGACATGTAAAACACTTATATATGTCATCTTTGACTGGTATTTTAGATTTTGTCGATCCAGCTAACTCCTTCTGTACTGAACTTGCTTTGTTTTATACCCATCATTATGATAAGGCTTAAAATAAATATAGAGGTATGAATGATTGCTTGAAGCTATTAATATAATATATAACATACAATTCTTTAGCCTGGTACCAAGATCCCAATGCCGGAAACACTATCAGAACCCCCGTTAGAAGCACCAGAAGCACAATCAATGACAGAAGCTGGAGAAACATCAACAATGTCAGAGTCATTTACGCCCGGGCCCTGCAAGGAATGTTACTGTGGCCCCCAAATGGATCCTGTCACCAAGCTGAACATCGTTGTCTGCGAACCTGTCGTCTGCAACAAAAACTGTTCTGCTGTAAGCTCATTCACAGGACATGCCAACTCACATGACACATTCATTACTATCATAAAGAGGAATCATCACACCACACCTCACACCAGCAAGCAAACCTGAGCAAATAGTACAGTGTCCAGTACAATAGCACCAAAAGACTAGGACCACAGATGTGAACTGAAATGAACAGTTTTGTGCAACTTGGCTAAAAAAAAACCCAAAACAAAAAACTGAAGCAGAGCTATTCTTGTTTTCTGCACAATAATGCACATCGTTGAAATGGTATTGCAATGTTACATTAAACACAGCCATAGCTTCAAATAATGAGGTCAACATATGTATGTACATGTAATCCTTCAGACTTCTCTAAACATTGTTCCTGCTAGTTTTTTCTACGAGTAACTCACTATGACGTCACTGAGATTGGATATCACTAATATGGACATCTCAGGTGCACGGCTTTAACTGGGAACATAGAAACACTGCCCACCTGTTGTTCAAACGTTCTCTTAGTGAGGTGGAGCCATTCAATAGAAAGTTGGCTTATATACCATAAAGGTGAGAGAGGAATTAAAAATACATGTTTCAGATAATGAACTAAGGATAAACATTATTAAGAACTATGAATTTTGAAACGTTACTCTAGTAGAGACCAAGAACATGAATATAGATCTGAAAAAGAGCACAGGTTCTCTTTAAGAACTTTTTGAAGGCACCATTAACAAAATAAGTATATATGTCCTTACCTTATCCTTTATAAACTAGCTTTCCTCTTTAATTTTGTTGTGCAATTAGTAATGATAAAAAAACATTTGCCCTTTCCTGATTTCTTAGGTTTTTGCATATTTGTCACACTTAGATGTTTATGGTCATCAAATACATTTTAATATTAGATAAAGATAAGTCAAGTAAATATTAAATTCAGTTTGTAAATGATGAAAAAAAAGAAGCAAAAAGCAATCCAAACCTACCTGATGCTAAAAAGTAACTGGCCCTTAAACCTACTAACTGGTTGTGCCACCCTTAGCAAGAACTGTATTCAAGCATTTGTGGTAGAGTCCTTCACATGATGCAGATTTGTTTTAATTCGGCCACAGTGGAGCATATTCCAGCATACTCAGGTTAGACAAATACACACATACTGTTATCTTTTCTTACAAAGCTCTCTTACTCTCCTTATCCCTCTCTTTCGCAGGGTTATGAATATCAGACTGAATCAGGCGAGTGTTGTGGAACGTGTGTTCAGACGGACTGTATTTTGACCACAACTGACAGTGTGGATGTGCATGTTATTGAGGTCAGTACCGCACCCAGCAGCGAATTAGCACCATAGCAGCACTCCTTTCTCTCTCTCCCTCTTTTTAAAAACTAATCAGAAATTTAGGACCTAAAAAACAAATGCTTATAAATTCAAAGCCAAAAAAGTGTAAAAAACAAAAAACAAACCTCCCAAACAAGCAGGAACCTATTAATTACAACTAAATCAAACAGAGTTATCAGGCCTTCTTTGTTTTTGAAATGAGATGACATGCTGGTACCCTGTGTTTTGAGCCAGAAGTGTTAGATGGTCTCTTCGTGACAGCTGACTTGGTTCTGACTTTCATGTTTTACAGGTCAACAGCTCTTACATACCTCCTAATGACAAATGTGTGCAATATACCTGTGAGAAGCTCAATGGACAGCTCGTTACCAAGGAAACCAAGACTACTTGTCCTCCCTTTAACCCCTTGGACTGTGAACCTGTGAGTTTATTAGACTTCTACAGATCAGATTAGTGGATTTTGCTTTTTACTGCTGAATATTTCACACAACATAAAATGCCTTCTTCCTCCAGGGCACTGAGACAACAGATGCCAATGGTTGCTGCAAAACCTGTAAGCTATCACACTAAATAACTAAATACATGTTAAGAACATCAAGTTTAAAACTGTGCATCACGTGAGTGTGCAACTGCTGTCATGTGTTCCAGGCAAGATAAGTCTGTGCAAGGTCCAGACGGAGCAGAGAATCGTTGAAGTGAACAACTGCACGAGTGCACAGCCAGTTAACATCACATATTGTGCTGGGCACTGTGAAAGTTTGTCCATGTGAGTCTATCATTTGAAGTTTAACCTGAGATTGCATTCATTTCCCTTAACTGCCTGCTGCAGGTTCACTGTATTCTGAGAGTATTTCATCTTTTTTTTTACTGCATACCAAAAACTAGTAAGAGTACACTATAGGTGAACTTTACTTACCAATAAGAACTAGTATATATGAGTGCAACATTAAAGTAACGATTATCTTTAAACCTCACCCTCAGCAGTATGGCACTGCTCAGGATTAGGCAATATACAGAACATTCATATTTTTCTGTAATCGGTGGAGACTTCATTAACTGGTCTTTCTGTGTGTGTGTTCAGGTACTCTATGGCAGCCAACGCAATGGTACACGATTGCGGGTGCTGCCAAGAAGCCACCACCAGCGCGCAGCAGGTGGAGCTCACCTGTACTGATGGTTCTAAGCTGCAGCACAGCTACACCATGGTACAGACATGCCACTGCGTCAAAACAGAATGCGTGGCAGGGACGACGCCCAAACCACAGCGCCGCAGGAGACGCTGATCATCAGTAACTTGAATGCTTTACAGCAGCTAAGACCACCTTTGACTCTCTTTGTACCAGGTTTTCTTATCTCTGGTTTAACAAATGCTCCTTTTCTGTATCACAACATATCCACTGTGATGTAAACTGTCTTTTCTTGGTGATAAACATTAAAGTCTTTCTGCAACATGAACGTTTAGACCAAGTCTTTGTGGGGATTGAACATCAAAGAACACAAAACTTTGAAAAACATTTGCTTTTCAAAAAGCCAAACCAAAAACATGCGGAGGTTTAACACTTTTTGATGACAAATTCGACATTGTGAAGGGAACGATCTTACAGAAAGGCTCTATTCCATTTCCACTGCATCTGCTATCAGCTGGCTTCCAGGTGTTCCTACAACTAAATCAGCTTCTCACTTAAAAAACATGTGCACTATTTGTTCTTGTCTTGTGATCTGTGACTGCAATTCATGCTAGATTGTCAATAAATTAATATTCTGAAATCAGCAAACACCATTTGAATACCAAAATTCATGGACTTAAAGATGTGTATTACACTGAAATAACAGAATCACATGACACGACTGCATTTTAAACATGAATAGTTTTGCAGACTGACAAGACCTTTGGCAGACAAAATTTTGGCAGGTTAC
Organism: Tylochromis polylepis; assembly: GCA_015107715.1. Taxonomy (NCBI): domain Eukaryota; kingdom Metazoa; phylum Chordata; class Actinopteri; order Cichliformes; family Cichlidae; genus Tylochromis; species Tylochromis polylepis. The sequence goes on from VVHJ01005124.1 coordinate 8,974, forward strand.
AAGTGTGAATAGAAGACTTAGGATTAGAATACAGAGTCACCAGGTCACTGCGCAAAAAATAAGGAGCACTGTTGGTCTTAAAACCTCTGCAGGTGTCATACTGTTGACCTCCATTCAGACATCAGTAGCAAAGTGACCTCTTCATTTTGTACTGCCTCCAAACTCTGGAGTTCATTTGGAAACTAACTGCACATCAAACCTTCATGTTCTCGCTTAGTGGTGGTAAACTTGTGTTAACATTGTTAAAGAGGACTCACAGTGGACAAAAGATTTCTTCTAACCAGGGTATTCATTCATTCATTCATTCATTATTATTACTGCATACATTTCTATAAATATATCCACAATGAATAATCTGAAATGCACTACACACTTTACAGCTACCAGTAATACAGAAGTAGGTTGCAATTTACTACAGTTATGGCAGGTGCAAAACATATTGTTTACAAAAGCATCAACATAAATAGATGCTGGACTTGCGAGAGCCCACACTGTGAAAATCCAATCCTGTGATCAGAGGGTAGAATACCAACTAAGTTATAATGGCTATACCAAAATGACTCTGTCATAACTTGGGAGCAGAGTTGTGTTTAAGCACTCCAGGACCTTATTTGAACTGCAATAGTAAGAGAGGAAACAAAACTCTTTTGGGAACTCTGCTGCTGTAATGTGTGAGAGTATATTACTGTGGGAGGACTACAAACATGTCTATAAGGGAAGGGGCGGAGCTCTGTGTAGAAACTACTTTCAGTGTGAATGCATGCATCTGTTGGCAGGTCTGGTTTCAGACTGTCTTGTATAGTTAGAGCTCCTCAGCCATCTGCAGCAGAGAGTTGATGGCAGCATCCTTGTTGCCTTGCTGTGCGTCCAGTACAGTGCGAACCACCTCTTTATCCAGGTTGGGGAACATGTCCTGCAGAGCCTTAAGGTCCTGCTCAGTGCACGGTAGGCCCTGGTTCCCAATTGCTGGCATGGTAGTTGGCACCGCCATAGGCATCATGCCCTGGTTGTAAACTGCAGGAACTCCTAGGAACACAGTTGACACTGCTTATACAAGAACCAGCTTTTAACTTAGCAGATACAAGGTTTTGGAGAAAAGAAATCATTAAAAATTACTATCAGTGTTGTGTGTGTGTGTGTGTGTGTGTGTGTGTGTGTAACTGACTGACCTGTGATGGGCACGTATCCTACTCCTTGTTGATATACAGATGGCATAAAGACAACAGGCTGAGTCATCATTCCTGCTGGTAAAGACTGGCACAAAGACAAGGTTAACAGTTTCACTTCATGGAAATAATGGGGAGCTTTCAAGGTTATTTTTGTTACACCATACAAAAAAAATGTATGGAAATTGTGTCACTGTCCAAATACTTATGCTACTTCTATAAATAATAAACTGACTACGCATCCATAGTAACAGCACAACCAAAACCCCCAAATCTGTGATTTAATACACAGAGGTGTGAGGTCACGAGATGTTGGTACACTTTCCAGCTTATCTGATGAAGGGTATGTGTACATGTCCTCACAGTAAAAGACATAACCAGGTTGATCATGCCCTCCTTGTCGTCACCCTGCCGGCCGCTCAGGCTGAACCACTCATCCACCACTCTGCCCTCCCTTAGGCCTTCAGGGATGGTGACATGTGTCCATGCTATCCTGTCATCCATAGAAAATGCTCTCTGTGCATCAGCAAAAACACATGGAAACAATCATCAGGTCAGTAAATACAAGCAATTGTACACTGCTTGATCATTAACAGCATATCAGAGTTAAAATTCTCTCAATGGTTTCTCCATTTGTTAGGTTTAAGACAAGGGAATTACCCGAGTATCAAAACAATTCACACAACAGTTCAATTCAGCCCAGAATATAAGAAGCGACCCAAAAGTTCTGGGAACAGGCCCATAACAAACGCCCTGCCTGATTTAAATTTAGCTGTCTTTCCTTCAAGCTTGTTTAGCACCAAATCACAACAACAGTCACTTTATATTGTAAGGTTAATTAATTAATTTTTAAAAATTGCCAGTCGCTGAAGCACACAGTGTGACTTCACCATAGACCTCAAAACTCAAGCAGAGAAACTATCAACTTCTGTTTCACACTGACTAAATTTTGCGATAACGGATCATGACTGGTGGTGAGAATGGAGTCTTGTGTTAGTGCCAAGCAGTTTGGAGAACATCCAGCACAATTACAAAGGGACACGACAGGACTTCCTCTGAGAGATCGAAAAAGTAAGAGTCATACTGAAGATGGTCCAGAGGCGCATTAGGACACGATCTTTAGGAGAGGATCAGCCAAATTTAAAGTTTAAATTTGGATTTGTAAAGGCCTTTTCCCCGAACCTTCTGATCACGCCCCATATCGTCAATAAATATGCACTGCTGATAGAGACAGAATGTAAGAAAATATACTTACATGTTTCATTGGTTTTATAACTTGTGCAATCAGATGTTTGAATTATAAATAAAGGTTATCTAAATAAGTTGTCAGGGCAACAAAAGGCTGGAAAAGTAAAAGGTACAAAAAAAAAATACAGCTGGAGGAACGTTTTGGAACTGATAAGGTTAAATGGCAACAGGTCAGTAACATGACTGGTTGTAAGAAGAACATCTTAGAAGAGTTTCTCAGAAGTAAAGCTGGGCAGGGGTTCATCGATCGACAAAAATCGGTCTACAAATTGTGAAACAATTCCAGAATAATGTTCCACAACATAAAATTTTCTTTGACTATCTCATCATCTAAAGATTAATGGAATCTGGATTAATCTCTGTGTGGAAGGGATAAGGCGGAGATCCTTGTCCCAACAGGCACAATTCTCTGTCACTGCATGGGCTCAGCAGCACTTTCTGCCGACACACTTTTTAAAAATCAATGTTGAAAGCAAGGGTGGGTAAAATAGCCTCAAAATTATATCACAATAGTTCAAGAAATGTGTGATAATATTGCAATCCTTCTTTTCCAGCGAGCTACTGTCACAGATAACACTGAAACAAGGTGCTAGGAGAATTATACTGCAATAGAACTGACACGGCATTATATCCTGTGACACTGTGCAAGCAAAACGTAAGCATAAAAGCAGCCCGGACAGTTTTTCCCTGGAAATCTTAAGTATAAAATAACTGCTTATCAAATAACCTTGTAACTCTTTGGTAGCCTTCACAATACTGTCACGTGATAAAACTGAAAAAGATTTTCTACCTGGGATGTTGCATTTTGGGGCAAGCTTTTTAACCACCTTTTCAAAAGCCCTTCTTGTCCACCATGTAACTGCATAAGTCATTTCCATCCACCCTTTGCTTCTCCTGTCACAAGCGGAGCTAGCGAGTGTTCCCGTAACCTCCGTAGAGCTATGTTTATTCAGGTCGCACGTTACCAGCTACTAACCTCCACCTCTATAGCCTGCTTGTACTCAACAATGTGTTTTTGCCTCAAGTGGTAAAACACATTTATTTCTTTCACCTTTAGATGGAAGAGTTTTCTTGCACGTTTTGTATAGTACTGTGCTTTATTGGAGGATGCTCCCTTTTAGGTAGTAAATCCTTTGAGGCTGACGCCAGGTCTTACTTGCAGACGTGCCTGGGCATATCTTGTTGCTGCACACACAAATGATATAGCTAAATAACATTTTTATACCAGTAATACTGCGGACGATGTGATATGGCAAAGTCTTAGTTAAAAGGTATATACAGATTTTAGAGCGTGTTCCCATCCAGACGTCTTTTTCAGGGGAGGGCTGTTATATTTCAGCAAGACTATGCTAAATCATATACTCCGTCTCGCACAGCAGTATGACACAGCTTTAGTTTCCATTGGATCGTCTCCGAACTTAAAGCAATGTATTAGTGACTGGGGGGACATAAGCACTTTCTTTATTTGAGCTCTTTAAAACATTATTAATACAACATTATATGACTTCACAGTTACACAAAAAGATTAACATACAACACCAGATTTCCATTTTTAACAATGCTGATATTAGCATAAAACTAAAAAGATGTAATAATAAATAAATAACAATAAAAATATTAACACATTATAAAAAAGGTTAGTATAGCCCTTGTCCATCGGGGTGCTCTTGTTGCATTCTGTTTTTAAATTGCATTGGAGATGCATTTTTGTTCATATTTTTCTCTTACAGACGCCGTTTGGTTTTTTTGTATGACACCTTACGGGCGCACCAGTGGATGACCCATTGTGTTTTTCTAATTCTGATCTATCCTCTTATTATATTTCTCCTGTTTTCTCCCCCCTTTCTTTTTTCTTTCTGTCCTTTTGTTTTTTCCCCTGACTGTCAGCTCTGTTGTTGCCATATTTCACAGCTTATGGCCACACCACATTGAGCATGCCCGAGCTCACCTGATCTCGGAAGCTAAGCGGGGTCGGGCCAGGTTAATAATTGGATGTAAGACAGCCTGGGCATACCAGGTACTGTAAGCTTGGCTTGGCTGATCTTGGCTCATCTACTAATCTGAAAGGTTGGTGGTTCAATCCATAGCTGCTCCAGTTTGTATGCCAAATATCCTTGGGCAAGATACTAACCGCAAGTTGCTCTCTGATGCATCCATCAGGGTGTGACTGTTACAAAGTACTTAAACACAGGAAAGTGCTTGTATGAATGGATGAATGCGACATGTTTTAAACCACTTTCAGTACTCAGGTAGAGTAGAAAAGCGCTATATTAGAACCAGTCCACTTACATGAGCACTTACATCATTTTCATATGAAAATGATAAAACGAAATAGACAAATAGATAAAATGAAAAAGAAAAGAAAAGAAAACACAAATAAGAGGACCCTATAGAGCTCCTCTTGGAAAAGCTGTGCCAATGTTTAACCATTCAGAAGCTCTGTGACCTCCTCACCTCATCAAAGATCTCCAAATAGAAAGAGTCAACCCCAGGAGGCACCGTGCACTGGATCACCTTGTTCCAGCGCGGGTTCTTGGCTCCATTATGAGCAGTTGGCGTCTCATAGACGGCATAGCCCAGTCTGATCCTACAGTATGGGTCCATTCGGGTCATACCGTAGTTTTTAGCCAGTTTGGCCTACACAATAAAACAAGAAAGGTGGCTTCAATTAACTGATAAATTGAAGATGCATGTATTACAGTATAGCTAGCACATGTACTCCTGTATTTAATCTAAGTTACACACAAAAACATAAAAATTAAAGTATTGTGATTCAGGATGTGCTTGTTTAGTTTAGTTTAGTTCATTAAGATCCCCACTAGCTCCTGCAATAGCAGCAGCTACTCTTCCTGGAGTCTGACGAACTTTTTAACAAAAAACCTTTTCAGACATGAAACATGTGCTACATGAAAGACAAAAAAAGGCTCATAAACAACAGAACAACACAATTAAAAACAACAGCTCTACATTAAACATACATTAATTGTTACAAATAAACATCTACAGGATTCACAATAGCTCATTTTTCCTTTTTCAAATTATTAACGCCGTTCCTAGGGACCAACATGCTCATCGCATAAACTGTCCAAAACCTAACAAAAAAAATAACAAATTCTGTGTCAATATATACCGTCTCAGTTTTTTAAGTGTTCATTCCTAAGATAAAAAACCGTGGAAGTGAATTCCATGCCACCACTGCGCTATACCACACTGTCCTCTGCATTAGATTAGTTCGCCAAGGCAGTAACAAACAACGCCGGTCTGTCGACTAGCACACAGAACATTGATGCACGTCGCAAAAAAATAACAGTTTGCTCTAAAAAATTTCTGGCGCTTTTGCTATAATGACTTTTCTAATAAAATCAACTAAGGAATAATTAATCCCACCTTTTACAATTAGCCAAACCAGCCTTGTGTTCATTTCTGTAACACTTGTACTAAATGGGCAGTTTAGAACTAAACGAGCGGAACGAGCTTTTATGTGTTGGTGTGTATATTTTGTCCACAATGGTACAAATACTGTAATGACATCCAGTTGTATTTCTAATAGTGAGGCTGTGTTCACCTGGACCACTGTGATGCTAAGTCGTCCCACGGTGCTTATGGAGCCTCCATACTGCAGCTGCCTGGCTGCCTGGGCATCCAGCTGGACCTGCTGCTGCTGCTGGGTGGGAGTGATTCGCAGAAAATCCTGTGGAAGCTCCCCAATATACACCTGACACAGACACAGGGATTAAGAGTGACTCTGCGCGGTCACTGAGTGAGACAGTTAAACATGATACACTCAATGAGATTACGTCGAGACATTAACTGATAATAATTTCAAGAGATGATCATGTTTGCTAAATTTCAGGAAGTTGACTCCTGACAGCAAAAAAATTGTTTAAGTTTTACCCAGAAAAACTGCCACTTAGTGATTTATTTTTCACCTGCATAACAGGCGTTGGAGGAAGAAAGGATTGCTTGGTGTTGTACTAAGAGACATACTTATTTATGTAAATTATTTAACATTGTACATATTTTTTTGAGAGAGAGAGACAAGAACAAAATACAATCTATGGAAGAGAGAAACCAAAAGTTACTGGCATGTAGCATGTAGTATTGCTATATAATTTAAATATGGGATAAATTAAGTGCTTATTGAAACTAAGATGAAGGTGAAGAGGAGAAGAAATGCTCATGGAAGTCCTCTAGCAGGGTGAGCCAGCCCTAACTATAAGCTACTTGAAAAAGGAAATTCTTAAATAAAACCCTGCTTTCTGAATACAAACTCAGAGCTGGTTCCACAGGAGAGGGGCCAGTTAGCTAGAAGCTCTGCCCCAGTTCTACTTTTCTCTAGGAACCACAAATAAGACCGCACTCTGAGAGCAAAGTGCTCTATTGACATAATATAGTATTACGAGGTCTTTAAGATACGATGGTGCATATTCATTCAGGTCTTTGTATTTCAGAAGAATTTTAAATTGGATATATATATATATATATATATATGTAAACAGACTTCAAAAGTAATTTCCAAAATAGTCTCCAGAGGTATTTCTACGTTACTGCAAGAGTGGCAAGAGTTCCTTCTACAATCAGGACTTTGGTTATCTTGTTCATAGACAAGACAAGCTGTTCATAGACAGCCGTGTTCAAATGAAGGTTGATGGAATGAATTACTAATTATATTTTTTTAAACATTAATAATTATTAATTTTACATGCCAGCATCCCAATCTGAACTCTAACCAGCATGTACAACATACACTCAGTTAAGTGAGTCACGATGAAACAGTTCTGTAGTAAATTCAAAGGTTGGTTTTTTTCAGTTTTTGTTGGAATTATTTTAAAGGTGTTGATTTTAATGTACGGTTCATTAGAATAATCATTAGAAAATGTCAGCTCACCAAAGATCAAAGGCTTTTAATGTTTTTCTAACTCTTTCTAATAACAAAACATCCGGGCTCCTCTAAGCAACAAACTGAAAATTAAGCTTCCCAGATCTGAAGCACGGAAGTGCAGCTGTTCTTTATCGTTATGTGTGTAACACGGAACACGTCACTGTTGCTGTCCTGGCAGCTTAATCCTTGAGTTGCCATTAGCTACCTAAGCTAACGCTCGTCCGTTAATTACTTTCGTCGATGTTCTCCGGGTACTGGATGCTTATCTTAGTGTCAGTGCTGTAGGTCTCTGTGCAACTCTTTCCTGGTCATTTAATGAACTGCCAGAACTACAATCCAGAGTGACGCCTAGCTGTGTGCGTGCCTGTGCCAACAAACTAGACAAACGCCGAGTCCGCTACCTGTCCCCTCTGGGTGCTGATGGTAGTTGCCATGTCGTCTCCTCTTTATCGGGATTTTCTATTTTTTCTAAAATCACAATGGTATGCCGTTGGAAAATAAAACCACATATACTGTCCACTATGACGGATGTTTACCCCTCGAAAGACCTCCTCTTCCTGCTTGTTTTTTTTTTTTATTTATGGCAAGTGACAACCAGTATTACAG
>VVHJ01005132.1:0-10421 GCA_015107715.1 Tylochromis polylepis
AAGCTAAATGTCACTGGGCAAAAGGAAGCAGCAGTCTTGGCTGAATGAATACAAAGACTGGGAGGTAGGACAGCTCTGCTGCATGTGTGGGATTTTTTTGGGTGCACGTTTAATCTTAGCCTGCATTAGCTTCACAATAAAGGCAGCAAAGACCAGCGTCAGTGGAATCCTTGTCATGACCCAAGCTGACATTAAAGAGTGCTTTGAAATCGGCAAAGCCATCTTTGCAGGGTGAGAGAAGACATCAGAATCATTATCATAATTCAAATTCATTAAATTATTCATCACAGCCTTGGTTCCTAGTCAGGAAGTCAACTTTCTAGAGGCCTGCCTCGGGAAAGTGATGACCTTTGTGCTTCCATCAAATTTTAAATAAAAATATTATTGATACAGATTTTCAACTAGATTGATGTGGAATAAAAGCAAAAAGAAAAACAGGCAACTGGTTAATGTTGAATGGTCATAATCATTACCACTGTTTTACATAGATGCCTTGATTACAATTCAACAAAGAAAACATACATAAATATATTCAAAACAATAAAAAACTTGACACAATAAAGCAATAATCTAAGTGAAAAGGACAAAAGCAAACACAGCAAAAGGCAATAAAAATGTAATGTCGCTGTACTTGATGTGACCAAGACGTTTCACATTTAAAAGAAATTAACTTATCTAATTGTACAAATTTCAGATGGTTCCACTTGTCTGGCTTTTAGCAAATTAAAACCATTCCCCCCCCCCAAGTTTTGGCATTAAGAGACAGTTTTCATCTTGGATCCTGGTGCAGTGCCATACTGATTTATAGTTTCACATATATGTGAAGCCAAAGATTTGCCAAAATGAACTTCACTTATATGCTCTATTTAAAGCACAGTTTGTCATCCAGCCAAGCACAGATTTTTTCTATGATACTGTTTCTGTATGTGTCCTATTGAAAAAAGTGATGTTTACTTCTAAAGGCAGCGTTTAGATCTGAGTTTAAATCAATTTAGGATTGAATTGTAGGAATACAGTACCGCTTGGGCCACAAGAAGGACTATTGTCTATGAAACAGTATCATCTTCATAGAGATGAATTGTAAGATGAGATGAATGGCAACTAAAAGAGGTCCTACAATAGAACGCTGTGGCGCACATTTGTTAACACTTATGTAACTAGAGTAATTAGCAAACAAATTGCTAAATTGCTAGATTTTTCCATCAAATTCAGTTATTTTAGTTATTACTGAGTAGTAATAAGCAAAATGAAAAGATCTCCGTTCTCTATTTCCATATTCAGCACAGTTAACTCAAATATTTCTCTGGCATGTTTGTCTGAGAACAGAAAAAGCTAAACGCAGTGAAATCTGAGTGTAAAACTCTCTGCTTCTTTGCTCAACCTTGCTCAGACTAAATCTCACTCTTTAGGGAGGTCTCGCTCTCCATTTTAATCCTGAAATACATTTCTCTCTCCTTTTTTTGTCTCTGGCGGAGTAATGACAATTAATCAAGCATGAAATTGACAATCGCGAGACTGTTGCCGGTGAGAGGAATTCAAAGAAGTGGGGGGACTTTCTTATTCTCACAGTGTAGTGACTGGGGGTGGGGTGGGGAGTGTGAGTGAGAGTGAGAGTGTAAGCACAGCACAGGGTGCTGAGCTGCCAGCAGAAGAGTCTTAAAAAAAAGAAAAGCTTCTCAGTCAAACTTTCTTCTCACACTGTTGTTATTTCACACCTGAGAGGCAGGCAGAGTGACACCGTTTGATTGAGCTCCCACGACTAACAAGTCTGACTTTCCCCTTTATCTGGCGTTGGTGGTGATTTGGCGAGGCCTCTTATTACCTTGCCATGAAATACACACTTGATAGCAGCTGTGGCTAGCAGATGCCTTTTGTCCTTGATCTGAAGTAACGGGAATACATACGTTTAGTGCCTGATGGCTGTGTATGAGAGAAAAGCTGGAATTATGCGGTTAAAGTCTTTGATGCTGCTGTTGAGAGATATCAAAAGTTTCCCTTCCTCCTGTACACCTAAAGAAGAAGAGACATAACTGAGTTGCCTCCTTGGAAGCGAGCCTCCTTCAGGAAGTTTATCTCTCCCCCTTATTTTGAACATTTTTCACGTCAAAATACACAAAGGCTTTATTGCGTTTAGAGGAAGGGGGCGAGAGCTAGTGTTATACATCACTGCTGAGCTGAGAGCTAGCCAAAGAGGGGAGAGAAAGAGAGAGGAGGGAGATGAGTGGAGTGCAGCTACGGTATAAGCAGTGGAAAAACCTACAGGGCTTGGCTTATTGAGCAACATCTTGTTAGAGTGAATGAGAAGCTCCAGTGACTGTGTTTGCGCCACGCTACATCTTTACCTGACAAAGCCGTAATTGCAACAAATGAAGAAAACGCTAGAAGCTTGGATTGCGCTAATGTGATCAGGAGGATAACGCACTTTTGAGTAATGAGTGTTACTGGCTCGGCTCAGGCCGGCAACAAGCAAAGGACAACCAGGTTCAATTTCCTGATCAGTTTATCTAACTGAACATGTAGTGGGGTGTGGAAGTGTCAGGTGTCGGTGGTGTATGGTAAATGTATGGAGGGTGCTGGACAGGGAAGATGCCCAGAGAGTGGACTAAAAGAGCAGGCTTTATACCCTTGGTCACTCCCACCTCTCAGGTGCACCCATCCAAGCTCCTGCTGGGAGTAAAAAGGGAGACGCAGCAAGAGCAGATCACATGGACCCCTCCACGAGTGTCTGTCTCACAATTTACTGCAATCTGATTCACCTGGCAGCCTTCCCTGAGCAAGAAAGCCAAGGTAAATATACTTCATCATAATAAGTCCAAATAGAGAAGGTGGCCTGTTGCTAATTCAGGTGAAAGTCGCAGCTAACCCACAGTAATCAGAATATCAATACCCGGATGCAGGAGAGAGTGGGCTGTCATGTACAATATACTGTGGCCAAGTGGAGGCTGGACCTGTTCACACGGTGCTCACTAGGGGGCAGACTGGCCTAACCATTACCCCACTTGGCCTCCTGCTTGGAGATGTAGACATTTGGGCTGGGTCAGCGTGGCTTTCATAACACAGCAGCAGAATGCAGAGGAGGTTACCAGGCTACCTGGACAGAACTAATGCAAGGACTGCTGCTTTACATGCAAAAGGCTGCCACACATTCACGCTCGCAGGCACACAAACAAAATACAGTCACACAGATGAGATGTCCCCGATTATGTGCAAAGGAAATTATTTGTCTTATACAGAGAGAAGGGACTAAGTGATAAGGTGTTCAAAGCCCTTGAGGCTACATCCGTTTCTTCTTCTGTCCTGCTTGTCCTCTGCCCCCTCCTCTCCTTTCCTCACTCACATCCTCCCTCACTCCCCTGCCATCAATCCCCGGCTCCCCCTCTTCCTCACGCTCACTACTGAGCAAACACATCAGTGTGAGTTTGCACTACAGGTCCTCAGGCGAGGAGCTGCTGCACCTGTGAGGGGAGCGTGCATGGCACGTATGAATGTACCATTTGTGTGTCTGCTGCTAGTGCAATAAAAGAAGGGGTGGGGGTTGCTGGTGAGACAAAGGGACCCAATTCGTGGGAAGGTGCCAGCGGCCTTCTGTCTCACCTTCATCTCTATCCTCAAACCTCCCCCATCCCACTCACATTTTCACGCAAAATTACACACATACATGTGCCCAAAGTCCCCGTTCAGGCTCGATAAAAACAAAAGGTTGCTGATACGTTTGGAAAAATGTTTGTAATTGCAGCCCCTGTGTATTAATTTACATAGTGAGGAAGAGGAGAAAAAACAGTTATGTCCATCTGTACCTGAAGTTAATCCTTTTTGCTACACTGCATCATTGAATACATATTTATACATGGTCTCCAATGACTGCAGTCTGCTGTTAATGCATTAAAAAAGCCATGTGTTAACCTACACAATATAGTTGAAATGCATATAGTTACACAGAAATATGCTAACTTACTTAACATGGCTTTGGGCTGGGTAGAGTGAAACTTTTAGGCTTAAAAGTAATAATTAATTCCCGTAACACTGTAAATGCAAACAATACCCTCACTTATATTGAGTTATCTGCATTGAGTTTTTGCTTTAGAGTACAGCCTTGCATACGTGTTTGATTGAACAATTTGATCTTGATTCAGCTTCTGCACTGTTAATATTTAACTTTAAATCCTTAAGTTAGCAGTGGAGGGATTTTTATTTCAGCTGTTTTGCAGTCTCTCTTCGAGTCTTGAGATTCTCGTTTTGATAAGTAGCTCCTGGTCAGCGGTGCTGTTAGGGTTTGTGGTCCTGTTACCGCGCAGCGCGTGGAGAACAGAAATGCAACAAAAGTGGGATTTTTGTCTCTTAAAATGTAAATGTAGTGAGATTCTCAGGGTTCTTTTTTAATGATAAAATTTGCTAAACCTAGATTGTCCAAAGTGCTTTTAATTCAAACTGAAGTTTTTTTTTAGTTCATGTGAATTAGCCTCCTTAGTACTAAACACTGAAAATATTATTATTCATCCTTATTAAGCAGATAGGCATATTTTATGAGGCAGCAAGTCTACATAATTTTTATGCATTTATTTATTTATTTATTTTTGTAAAGCCCATTAAACAAATTTGTGTTGCCGTAACACTTCATAATGTGAAAGGGACTGATACGCTGGATAGGTAACAAAAATCGAATAAATGTACTGGGCTTGCTCTAATACAGCACTGCAGTTTTTCAATGAATAAATAGCAGCGGCTATTTGGGTTTTAAATCATATCTTGGTTTACCAGATGGTTTCCACTGTTTAATATTATCACTTGTTGTATCAAATTGTACTAATTTACTGCATCTCTGCCATCTTGTTGAAGCAGAATGTGCACTGCCAGCAAATGTCTTCAAAGGCTGTCTTGGCATGCTGACTGCATCTGTGATCATACCAACTTTATTTTTAGTCCTTTTTTTCCTACTGACCACAAAAATGGAATAATTATGTCCCCATTCCTTTCAACTGCTTTACTTTCAGTGTCTTGCTATGGCATTTGCTTTGCTCACACTGTTACGCCATACTGGGACCCTTGATTGGAACGAGCCATTGTTCATGTTACTGGCAACACCTGCGCTCCAGTCTCTGTGGAGGTGAAAATGCGCAGTAAGACATTGAGGATCCAGTCGGTCACTGTTCCCCTTCTTGCTGTGAAAAGCACTGTCGGCATTTTTAGGGGACTGGTGGACATATCGTTCCAACTGATACGCTTCAAGTCAAGTTTGGTATGTGAAAGGAATTGCTGAAGCACCCAAAGAGAGGAACCCTTCTTAATGACACGAAGAGCCCTTGTGATGACAGACCTCCACGTTTTGTTGGTACTTGTCAATCTTCACTACAGTATTATCACAGCGTGCGTGCTTAACTGTGTTGTCAGTCTGCTGGAGAGGGTGGATACTCGCACATGACAGAGAATAAGTGTCTTGTCAACATGGAAATGTGATTGATGGCTGATCTATCAAGCCCTGGACTGCTACTCAGCCATGTATGATGTCTTTATAATACCACCATATGAATTTACAGATTGATGCCTTGACTGCAGCTCACTGAGATGTGAGAGACCGAGCATACGGTCCTATAAATGTTGCTTTTAGCTTTAATGTCAAGAATTTTTCCTCACTAGCGTGGCCTACATATGAGCTGTGTCGAAAACCACCGTGAAAAACATAAAATAAGCTCTTGCATAAACTCTAGAAGGATTTTGCATTATTGTTCAGCTGGTGGTCAGTGCAGCGGTAAACACAGGGATAATAGTCCAGGGCCTATGTAAGGGAGCCTCTTGTATGCCAGACTAAAATGTCAGGCTGCATCCCTAAGAATCGAGCCAGGCTTAAAGCCCAGTGAATAATCCAGCGTTGTGTGTAATCAGCGTGAAAGAACAAGCCCAAACTCACTACTGAGCTTGACTGAATAGGCTGTTAAAAATACCCACTTCAGTTATATGACATAGGGAAGTGGGGGGAAAATCATGCAAGGCCCCATTTCCCACCATTTCGAAGCATTCTCAAAGAACCAAACCAAGCGAGAAACTCAAAGACATCACAACAAACTTTCACATTTTCATTCATGTGCTTTGCAATATTGCAGAGGAAGAGATGAAAACAAGGAGAGGTTCACCTTGTTACCACACCAGCACTGCAATGTGTTGAGCTGACTTTTTTTTTTCCTACTTATGTCAGGCAAGGATGGAAGGATGGTACTATTTCTGGTAGTTCAGATAGCGTAGTAATTAAGGTATGAATTATTATTGTGTGGTGAGTAGATGTAATGACCATATGTGAAGGAATGTTTTGCATAATTTCAGAGCATGCACATCATAAATAATGCCAGATTGGACTATAGGGAGAAGACCAGATGTCAAAATGAAAATCAGGGATTTAGTTAAAACTACATTGTTTTTATGATTATGCTGGAAGCAGATTCACTTCAATGGATGAGGCCACAGCTGGCCAAAGAGTTGAAAATGAACAAAGACTCATTTCTAATAGATGCTCAAGGTTACCTTGACAGTTTTCTCCAGTTTACTCCTGTTTTCAAGATTAAGGCCCAGATTTAACACATTATCCCAACACAAACTGGGTTTTGGCCTGACAAAAGTACTGTTGGTATTTAAAAAGACAGCGCAGTGGCAAGATTGCTTGTAAGAGGTGGGAACTTGGAGATTTTTGCTATTGAGCCTCCTGCATATGCATTCCTGGCAGTTCCTTTCTCAAGGCATAAAATATAGAAAGAGGAATATTTATATCAAGCATGAAAACTCATGCAGGTGCAGGATTTTCACAGCCTGCACAATCAGATTTGAAGTGAAATAGCTGAAGAACTGAGAGAACAAAGGGATGACGACATGGACTTTGAACCCTATCTTGAAAATAATCATACCTTAGATAGAGATCAGACACAGTTTTCCCTAATAAAATTTTATTACACTCAAATTAAACTGTTAAAATTTCAGGACCATGAACAGTGCTCACAGTTTTCACCATAATCTCATGAGCTGTCCTCTAACAAAACTGTTTTTAGTGGAGGACCTGCACAAATTCAGATGCATGCACTCTGTGTATCTGTGCTCTATATGTCATGGATTGTCAGACACACACACACACGCGCACACAATTCCCCATTAAATCCATTTTAAAAAAAACATTAAAAAATTGTGTTGACACTATCAACACCACCAGTCTCCGAGTACAGAAATAAACATTTGTTAATCAGGCATTTCCTGTTAGTTTTTCCCCTTGAAATGATCTAAGTTGTCTTAATACAAGAATGCTACAAAACCAATGTCAAAAAATAGTTGCACGGTTTGCGGTCCCACATTAGAGCCTGTCAATTACTGAAGAATGTTTTCATTATAATGATTCTCTGCCACATTAGGCCTCGATTTAACATATACATGTATGACCTACATTTATATGCTTTTCTGGTTGCAATTAACAAGCTGTGCTTGTCCTGTTAGGAAATTACCTGCAGGTGAATCTCATCACTCAGTTTGTGATCATGCTCTAAATTGAATGGCTCTTGGGAGATTGTGCATGTTCATTTGAAATAAACCGACTGTGCTTGTGTTTAGAACCCAGTGCAACTTTTGTAGCTCACAGGTAAAACTAAGCACAGCTAATCAGCGCTATTTGGGGATTGTGCAATAAAAGAAGTATAAAACGTCATCATAATTTTGCATTCCTTAAACAAAGCAATCACTGTGCTAGCAACAACCTACAGCACGTTAACAGTCACTTTAAACAGACAGTTTTGCGTTGTGTTGTTGGAGTGCAACATACAAATACCACGCTCAGTGGGGGAAAAGTCACCTCACAATATAAAATGCAAAGAAAACACATTTGACTGTATAAAAATATGATTTCAGTATGTCAGGGAATTATTTTAGCACTCTGGCTAGTTAGCTGCTAAAAGGCTAATATTAGCTATGTGCTAGCAATAGGCACTTAGAAACATAATAATGTTAAGCATACTTTATCTCTTAAATCATCCACATTCTACACCAACACAAGTCACATACCACTACTAAAAAGTGGTTTAGGTTAACTTGCAGAAACAAAATAAAAATTTAAATTTGGATACTTATCAGTAACTAAGTCGGCCTACAGATTTTCAAGATCCCACAGTTTTCCATTTCCACCTGATCCTTATGGTCGATATCCACATGTGTCAATAAAGGGTTAGTTTTTCAGTTCAGCTTATAAATTACATCTGTGGGCTGTTTTTCCTGCTCATAGAGACTCTAACAACATTGCCATTTTTGTGTATTTTTCATTTTTTTGATTAGCAGAAAAAAAATCAACAAGCAGGCTCATTTACCTCCCCAAAACTTAATAAAAAGCCATGAATTCTTTTTGAATCTGCTGTGGGTGGCACTTAAATCCACTCTGTCTTCATATTTCTTTTATTCTAGTCAAAGAGTTTTAGCAGTAGCAGAATGTGCTTAGGGTGCAAAATTTTCTCATTTAGTTTATTAAATCCTCTAGAACTTCTATTTGCTATCCAAAATTACTTACTAAACATAACTGAACTCTAATCTGCAACAGAAAGTCCAGTAAACTTACATTTCCATGGAAGCTATATTTTCCTCTCACAATGGACCTGTAGAGCCGTGTGCGGCTGTCATCCTCAAACGGCATGGTTCCACTCAGCAAAATGTAGGCAATTACCCCCAAAGCCCACATGTCCACTGCACAGGAATAGGGTCTCCTCAGCAGCACTTCAGGAGCCATGTACTCAGGTGTTCCACAAGTGGTCCTCAAAGAACATGACTCTCCAGTTTCCTTGTTGCTTCTGTCAGGTTCAGAAGCCTCATACCCTGTGAGTGTGCTGCCAAAAGCAGACAATCCAAAGTCAGTCACCAACAATCTGGAGTCCGCTCCGGGGTGGTAGTACAGAAGATTCTCAGGCTTCAAGTCTCTGTGGGTGATCCCCAGGCTGTGCAGGTATACCAACGCAGCCAGTATCATCTGGATGGCCTGGGTAGCATCTCGCTCAGTGAAGTGGCCCCTGCTGACAACACGGTCCAAAAGTTCCCCTCCTGTTGCCAGTTCCAGTACCATGTAAACCCTCTGTGGAAACTGGAACACCTCAACCAGCTGAATGACATTAGCATGGCTCACCCGCTGCAGCACTGCCAGTTCAGAATCACACACCTCACGACCCTCTGGGGCCTCTACCTCCATCATTTTTATGGCAAAGGGCTGGCAAGTTGCCCTGTGCTCCACACGCACAACACGACTGAAGCTTCCACGGCCAATCAGGGCTTTGATGTCATACCTGACAGGGCAGAAGGGGAATGGTGACTCATTACAGCATAACTATCTCATGATACACTGCTGCAAAGCAGTAAATGTCTCTCCCTGCAGCTGCAGTCCTGATGTATGGGAATATATCTTTTGCACTATGCTATACAGAATGCAAAGTCGATCAAACCAATACATATGATCCTGATTTAGATCGCCAATAAACAAGGCAATACTTTATGCAAGCTTTGAATTATGGGATGACGAGCAATACACACGCTTCCCCCTTAAAAAGGCATCAGTTTTGTTGCTTTAATTGTTTCTAGGCCTTTATCTGACAAGTACAGGAAGGCGGTGTTCCGGCATTAAAACCCCCAGGGATCTCAAATGGCTGTCTACCATTACTGCAGGATGTTGGGTTGGAAAGAATGAGAAAGAGGGACGTTAAAAGGCTCCTATGAGCGCTGCAAATGCTCCAAATCAGGTTTTTCCACTTATGTTGGGCTGTAAATTGCTATTGCCAAATAGAGTACTGGCCTCAAGATTAGTGGATACAAGCCATTCTATGAGTTGCAACTTTCCTGGATTTTGAGAGGCCTAAATTTCAACCATCAACTATGTTATAATTGAATCTTGATTTTTTTTTTCCAGTAAAAGATTGTCAGATTTAAATATCATGAATGTACAAAATACAATTTCCATCAAGCATAGCAGCAAAAATACCAGCTGATTTAAAACCTCTGAAGAAATTCGCTTTTTCTTAGTATATACTTAAAAATGGTATGTTAAAATGCACTACACGCCGCTTTTTAATTCAAACTGTGAACACTCACCGTGCTGTGACGCGTGGCTCAAACTTGTCCTTATACCTGGCAGCCTTGTTCTGTTCTTGTCTTTGTCTGATTTGCAGTTGGCTGTTTGATACTAGGTGAGGATTATCAACACTGGCAGAAAACCATGGACTTTTTTGCTTCTTCTTTTGTTTCTTTGGCTCATCGTCCTCATGTCCTTTACTGAAAGCTACTAGTGACTGCACCACACTTACGTAGCTTTTCTTGGATGCCTCAGGCAGCACCTTACTGTTCCCACAACCCATTCCTAAGACCAACATTTACCATGGAGAGAGCCAAGATTCTCCTTCATCTGCTGTGAACTGAAAGTGGCCTGA
>VVHJ01005134.1:0-10084 GCA_015107715.1 Tylochromis polylepis
GTTTACACATCTGCGTTTTCCCTTAAAAAGTATACTTTCCCCTTCGTTTGCACCTTTCGTTTACACACAAACGGAGATGTCGCCTCTGAAAACGATTCTTTCTAAAAACTCCAGCAAAAGTGGAGATTTTGGAAAACGCCGTTTTCGCGTCGCAGTGTGGACTGCAGAAACGGAGGCTTTCGGAAACGATGACGCATTTTAGTCATGTGATGCAGTCATGTGACCAATTCAACTAAGATGGCAGACGGCATTGTACAGCAGTTGTTTTGTTTGCTCTCAATTTTGACAGCCCTATTAAAGATTAATATCAGTTTGTACATGCTCCAGATAGCTTTTCTTCAAAGAAGAGGGAATGTAAAGTAAATAAACGGCAGACGGAAATGACGCAGGTTGAATCGTCTTACGTTTCATGCATGCGCGGTACAGGAACGTAAGCGTTTTCAGTGTGGATGAACAACTCTTCGGAAACGACCGAAAACGATAGCGTGGACGCGGAGCGTTTTTAGATGAAAATGCCGTTTTCAAATTTATCCGGAGTAGTGAAAATGTAGTCTAAAATGTGAGCCACAGTGTTTTTATGCCATTAATGCTGTGCCATTAGACTCAGCCCAGCAGATAAGTGACCTAACCCAAAGTCCTTCTAGTCTGCTTAGACCTCCTGAGGCGGCCAGAAGGCCCCAGAGGGCTCTTGAAATGTCCCACAAGGGAGGAAGAATAAAACCCATGAGAGTGCACTACAGGAACAGATATCTTTCTTCTCCAAATTATATGTCAACAAATAACAGCAGCCAAAGCTGCACCACTCAGAAACCTAAAAGGGTGGGGGTGGGATCAAGAATTTGAAAGTAAACAGCCTCTTTTTGCAGCCTCCCATCTCTGTTTTAAGCCCCTACACCACAGACAAGCTGCTTCTTGGAATACACAGTAAAAGCCTGTCGATGTCATCATTCGGCTCCACGGGAGATTAGAACCCAACTTTCCCTGGTGAAAGGCCCTTGGCCTTACCTGTGGCACTGATACGCCTTAATCGCCATATGCTTTAATGCTTTAAAGCTTGAACCATGAAATAATTCAGAGAAAATTCAAAAAAATCTTTTTTGAAAATGGAGTGTTTATTGAAAATAAACATGACAAAATTTTTAAAAATTGCATATATCAGTTTAAATTTTCATCTTATCTGCTACATTTTATTTGCAATTTAATGTATAAGGTATGTAAAATTGCAATTTATTTAGGTATCAAACATGATACACTAGGCGTATTACTACACTATGCTACTTACTTGGTCTGGTCTGAAAAGTATTGACCATGTCTTTGATTCAATAGAATCAGTATAGGTGCCAGTGCAGTGGTTACCCAGTTGCCTCACAGTAAGAGGGTTCCTGATTTGATGCTGTTGGCCATCTGGGATCTTTTTTTCTGTGTGGGGTTTGCTTGTTCTCCCCCATGCCTACCTGAGCTCTCTCTGGGTTCTTCCCTCAGTCCAAATATATGCTTGTGGGGTTAACTGGCGACTCTAAATTGACTGCAGATGTGAATGTGAGCCTCTCTGTGTTAGCACATCGACAGACTGGCAACCAGGGTGTACCCCGGGAGAGGCTCTAGCTCCCCTCCGACGCTGAATTGGATAAGTGGTTTAGAAAATGGTTGGACAGAATCAGTATAGTGCCTACAAAGGGTAATTTGCACAGGAAATAGAGGAAAATATAATCGTCCCTGAAGGCAAAAAGACTTGACAGAGGCTCACCTTCAGCATTAAGGTACCCTTCACCGAGGTTTTTCGTCATGTTCTTTTGGAGGTGACAACAGCAGGAAGCTCTGTTTCATCTCTGGGCAGTTTAAGTCTGGAAGTATGCATGAAGGTAAAGCAGGACATTGGTGGCGAAGGAGTTTGCACACTGAGGAAGAATTAGCAGGATTTGGAAAGGTTATAAATACAGACACACACACACAACACAAACATACTGCAATATCAAATAGGCAGGACCTGGGAATTTGTCTTGCATATGGTTTCCAATACTGCGCCGTCAGTCAGCTTTCCTTCAGTTCTTTGATTGGAGGAACAAAAAAGCCTCCAGTGAGCATGCTGATGACTGATTATGCATGACAATAATGTTTCAAAAGCATCACGCCTACTAAATATGACAAAGCAACGTACTGGGTGTGGGCTGCTGCAACCCCCAAACTACTTTCAACAATACATCATTGACGCTTTAACTACTGATGTTCTCCTGTCACCGGTCCACTGTGTACCCTCATCATCCATCACCAGTGCCTACCTGTCTCCTCTCTTTTTTCCCTCACACCTGTACTCTTCACAAATGAGCTCCCAGGATGCAGTCAGTCTATTTCACCAATATCAGACACTGCATACTATTCTTTAAGATTTCCCTCAGACAAAACAGCTCTATATCTGAGCCCAAAGTTATCAATAGCTGAAAAGGACATAAAATACTGACCATGATCCTGCGTCACTGTAAGGATGGATCAAAGGATTAACGAAGGGCAGTTGGCTCGTGCTGGTGCTAAAACACCCCATACTCATTTCATTTCTATTTCCCTACAAAATTTTCCCATCATGATTGCAGATTTTATAACAGTAGTAATAATAATAATAATAATAATGAGATTTATTTGTATAGCATTTTTCAAAACCAGCTTTATAAAGTGCTTCCCAGAAAAAAAAGAATAAAAGAACAAACTAAGAGGAGATTATTAAAGAAATTACAAATCAATTAAACTAGGCCCTGCAAGACTCAGGGGCAATATCAGAATTTGAATAAGATACAAGGTGATTCGAAATTTTAGTGAAAAACTTCACATTAACGTCAAAATCTAATAGCTAAAATCTAATAGATTAAAATGGAATTATAGATAGACAGACTCACACATACAGACACATGATGGAAAAATCTGTAATCCCATCAAGATTACAGACTTTCCCATCAGGACTGATTAGATGTTTGCACATCCATCTGAGGAAAAAATATCTATTGACAAACAGTCAGACGAACGTTGCATGTTGGTGGATCAAAAGGGTAAAAGTAAAGGTTATTAAGACTGTACGCATGTAAGCTGTAACCTTTTATTTCTGTGTCTGCGCAGAGCCAGTCATACTTTGGATTGACTGGACTGACCAATTTGGAGAGTCACAAAACTGACACTGAGGTGTAAAATGCAGATGTCTGAAGTGTGAAAATGTTCCCTGGCACAGACGTGCCCTGTGGTGTATGGTTACAGGTTTTTTTCACGCACAAAATGGTACTGGTTCTCAAAATTGAGGGTATATGTTCATATAGAAGATAGTGAGTTCAGGGTTAGAGAGAGAGAGAGGAAAAAAACATAGTTTTTCTTAAAGAAAAGATGCGGTGGCTGAGCTATTTCTAGTCATTCAGGCTCATGCACTCTCAGAAACAGGGGTACAGTAAAAGCCAGTTTTTCCCCTACAAGTGCTATTTACACAAATGTACCCCCTAGGAAGACTTACTGGACTTCAAGGAAAATATGTACCTTTTCATGTACCAAGGAGGTACATACATGTGTATTTTAAGGTTTTACTAGATTCAGGTAGGTAGGTTCTGTGTTTAAACTTTTATAAGACTTCTTCTCGCTGTGATTGGTGGGTTTTCTGCAGTTGCTCCAGTTTCTTTTTCTTTTCTTATCTTTTTTTCCCCCCACAATCCAAAGACATGCATTTTAGTTTAGGTAGTGAATTTAAATACACAATAAATGAACAGGCACTGTAGTTTTCACCTTTTTTAAAATGTCTTTTTTTTTTAAAGCATTACATTAAAGTCATTAACGCTAAAGGAGAGGTTAGTAGAGGTTCCAGAATGGTCTCTGCAAACAGAAGGATGAAAATAAGCACTCCACATCAATGGTACAACTGCAGTACTTATCAAGGGTGACCATGGAGGGGGTGGGAGTCCAAGAATAGGTTAGGCGGTATTTGTATGAAAAAAATCAGAAATGAAGGCCACACAGAAACACTTGAAAACTGGTTGAAAAGTCAGTCAGTTAATGTTTTTGTAATTTTAATGCACACGGACCTCCTGCCTCCACAAAGGTGCATTAGGAGACGGAGCTGGCCCATAATAATGTAGTGGCTGCACTGAAGCACTAGATTTAATGACAGAGCTAATAAAATATAGTCTGGTTACAACAGTGAATATATTTATTTTTACTGAGCAGTATAGAAGAAAATGACGTCTCATACAGCCTTTGTTTAGAGTAAACAGTGGACCAAACCACTGTGAGGTACATGGGGGGCAGGGGTTGCACATTTTGTTGTTTTGTACCTATGACTTAAACCATTAGCTTTCACTGCATGTAATATTATTTAATATAACACAGTTATATGTTCACACTGAAAAACAAACGATACACCTTCTCATTCCCTGTCCAGTTTCTGCCCATGGTTGCACTGACACCACTTCAGGTGGGGCAACTTCTTCTTTTTAAAGCACTCTCATATCTTTTGTTACAGAGTTTGGTATTGCTTTGCTGATAAAGAACAGCACATTCTCACAATGTTCTGTCTCTTTGTGCTCGTTTCTCTTTTACACTTATCCCCAAATGGTCAGATGGCTGCCCCCTCCTTGAGCCTAGTTCTGCTGGAGGTTTCCTCCTGTTAAAAAGGAGTTCTTCGTTCCCACTGTGGCCAAGTGCTTGTGCATAGGGGGTTATGTAAATGTGTTGAGGTTCCCTTCTACAACTGTAGAGTCTCTACCTTACAATATAAAGCACCTTATGGTGTTATGTTATAAATTGATGCTATATAAATAAAACTGAACTGAATTGAAATCAGGGCAATAGGGGCTGTTTAAATTACACTCATCTCCAAAGAAAAACTAGATGCCACTTCTCTGTAGAAACTTTAGGGCATTTATATATTTTTTATGTGCTTCTATGATACCTTTGTGGTCAGGCAATTTCTGACAGTGCCTCATAAAGTCATTACCACTAATCAACAGCCCGATCCTTTCTGCATCATCCTTGGTTCATTTGACTCTGCAAATGAGTCTTACTTCAGCTCACATTGTGGAAGATAACTACTGGTACTTTTCCCAAGCATTAAAATCCTGGATGATGAATTAACAATTACAGAAAATTAGGTTTGCTTTAAGAAACAAACTCACTCCACTTGGTAGATTTTGGCAGCCTCTCAGGTTACTTTTAGCTTGGAATTACAAATCAGTGTACATTTCACAGTCTTGTTATGTTTTTCGGTACCATCCAAGCAAATTGATCAGCGCTAATATGTTTCAACAAAATGTACATTTAGAGTTTCCTAAGACAGTATTTCCATGCCGAACGCTAAGGAATACAATATATCCTCAATAAAAACAGCTGCTTGATTTAGCAAAATCAACTTGATTTTAAATCTTTGTTTTTACATTAAGCTTACTTTATTTAGCATGCATTTACAACAAGGGTTGTGAATTTTTCCAGCTCATACAATAGGAAGAAGCTATGCTACACACAGAGCCAGACATGTTTAATAGGGGTGGCCAGACTGACTTATTTTGTGGCATTTGGGGACTCTCATTATATCCTTATTATCTAAATTCAAAATTTTTTTTGGGGGGGGCAGGGTGTGGTCACTTATTCTTATTTGCTCATAGATTATTGCTGTGTAGAATAACATCACAAGAACTCATACATAAGCATGACTAAGAAAATCTGTTTACAATTGTTTCACAAAGCACATACGATTTATTACAATTGAAACGTGTGGTTGTGTCTGCAATAACAACTGAAGAAAAATGGCTCTGCAAAAAAAAGTTATGCTAGAAAAATTATTTAAAGTTACAGTATGTTAAAAAAAAACAACAACAAAAAACACGGTAGATGTCAGTAGATTGCAGATAGCAATCAACTGAGTTCTGTTTTCATACCTATCCCAGTTCACATGCATAACCCTGTAATTACTCTGAAAGAAGCTGTAAAACGTCCAGTCTGAAAAGAGCTGATTAATCAGTGAAGTTGAGGTGAGTTGTTGAGGATATCTTGAACTTCTCTGTTGGTAAGCGATGCTGTTTTCCCCTCTGTTAGCCAGTGTTAGCTGCTGTTAGCCGGCATTCGCAAAAACTTTGTTACTACTGATGTTTGCACTGATGCAAATAAACTCTCACACAATGTGAGAATGTTTATCAGAAGGAAAGTGTGATTTTTAGGACACTCAAGCTTATCTTTAGCTGGCATAATGTTAGCTTTTAACCAGCTGCTGTAGTTTAGCCAGCTCATTGTTTGGTAAAGCGGTACTCTTCTCAAATGATAAAACATAGGTATGAACCTTCATATTTTCGGTCTGAAGGTGCAGACACAAATTAAAATTTGCTCCCATGAGCTCTCTTCTCCTCCACCTCTCTGAAAAGGTTAAAGGTAAATCAACTGGTTCTTATATAGCGTTTTTCTACTCTACCTGAGCACTCAAAGCTAACCACATAAAACACTCTCGGCCACTGTATTCAAGATGGCGGTGCAACATGGCGACTTCCACAAACTACATATATTTCTTCAACTCGATTTAATTTTTTAGCGCTAAATCACAAGAACAGTCACCTCAAGGCACCTTTATGAGTACAATATTTTTTTTATATTAAATAAACTAAAAAAAACTACTGACTGTGCTTTTAATGTAATGTATGAGTAATGTATGAGTATACCCTCTTGCCACGCTTTATTATTGGTGGCGTGGGGTGGCCAGATTGTAGACGCTAGTGTCAGCGGCCAACAATTGTGAGGTTTGTTTTAACTTCTGTAACTTTCACCCTTTAAAGTTTGTGAGAGCTTTTGAGTCTAACAGCAAAACATGTTATGTAAAATCTGTCACATTAGCCTTTGCCGTTTTGGACCGGTCTGAAAAAAATCTAAATAAAACAAGTCTCAGAAAAAAATTGAGCTATGACACTATTTTTTTTAGTGTTTTACCAGCTGTGAGTCTTTGCAGGTACATACAGTTGATAAAGAATGAATCACCTTGGCAATAAAAATGGCAGCTTGCGTCTGACCAGAAAGCCAATATAAGTCGTTAACTACTGTACTCTATATTACCACCAGCTAAGCAGCTGGGCGTGGCATCACCCCGTTGACACAGCGGACGGCGGCTTTGATGGAGCAACCTGACCTATAGCCCCGTGTCCTACACTGCTTGGCACGACCCGCTCATTAGCAGGTTCAAGGGTCCAAACCTGCCATCTGTCCCCGAGCTAAGGTTCAGAGAGCTCCCCCACTGTGCCCCATTGCACTCTCGTAGCCCTCCCAGCAGAAATGCCAACTAACAGAAGGTGACATTCCAACTTTCTGACTCGCTCGCTCGCTCGACTTCAGGTAAGGTTTATTCTAAGAAAGCTTGGATCCAAGTGAGGCGTCACTCTGCCAACAATAACTACAAAAAGAGGTGGGGAGAGTAT
Source organism: Tylochromis polylepis (assembly GCA_015107715.1). Classification (NCBI taxonomy): domain Eukaryota; kingdom Metazoa; phylum Chordata; class Actinopteri; order Cichliformes; family Cichlidae; genus Tylochromis; species Tylochromis polylepis. The sequence goes on from VVHJ01005134.1 coordinate 7,416, forward strand.
TGTGCGTTTGTTTACAATGTGAAAACGCAGCAGGGGGAGAGTGTGTCTGTGTGAGAGTCTCAATCTGGCTACATCTGGCTTTGAACGCCTCACCGTGCTCTCGTGTGCATGCTCACACTCCCTGCAAACATTTGCTTATACCCACTGGCAGTCTGACAAGAATGGGCAGAAATAAACAGACTTTTTTTTTCTCTCCTCTTTTTTTCCAGAAGACTTTTTTTTTTAAGGGGGGAAAGGAGGGAGACTGATACTTGATAGAGATATGCAATGACAATGTTCACTCCTCTCCTCTAAAAGTCACACCGGTACGAAGAAGGGGAGCGGGATGGGAGGAGGATCAAGACTGGTGGGAGGAAAGAGTGAGGGATGGCAGACAGTGCCGCATCTCTCATGTCAGAGGCTGAAGTCTGACTAGTGCCGACACTCACTGTCACCCAGACTGAAATTAGGATGGGCTTTGACAGCCATAAATCAGGGCCGAAGCAACTGCAACTGATTATAAATGAATTCTGCCATTTAATCACTTTTAATATCTGTTCTCTACAGGTACACTTTTTATCATCCGGTCTTAAACTGAAACGAGATCTAATGAAGGATGTAGGTGTATTTATGAGGACGCTCATATTAAACAGAGTAGAAAAATTGAGGTCAGGGTATGTAATTCCAAATGCTCTAAAAGCTCCATTTCAGACATTTTTTTTTTCTACTCTTGGCTTTGTGTGATGTCACTACGAGCACAGCAGCCCCACCCACATTTTGGTTACGAGGAACAGCCAATCACCAGAAAGTTGGTGTAAATGAAAGGCTAGGAGAGCTAAAACAGTTTATTTCAGATAATGGGCAAATCTGAATGATTTTGAACTGTAAATCATGGAAAAATAATAGAGTCCAAAAATATATATCAATATAAATATAAATATAGAGCTGGTCCCCTTTAAGATAAGGTAAATAGCAGCAGGATTTTGATTATACTGAATTTACCACCCTGATATTTCCTATTCATGACTGTAAAATCATAGATGCATATATGTAACAATACATAGCATAAAAAAATGCAGCTTTTTGTTGTTATTGGGGTTTTTTTTCTTTTTTTTTCCTTTTACAAAATTCAGCTGTAAGAAATTTAACCTTTACAGAGAAAGGATAACACCTCTCGCGATCTGGCTTTATTGTACAGTTTTTCAGAGGGAAAAAAAAAATTAATTAAAATGACATCTTTGGTGGTTTTAAAGCACCTCCTTGTGGAGTTATCACTCTTACATAACACAATATGTGTTAATAGTGGATTATTTATTTATCAGCAGTTTGTCCTATATGAGACCTCTGATTCTGATTGGATATTATCATAGTTGGTTGTGGTCATGTGACCCATCACAGGTGATTTAAGGCGGCACCCTCCTGCCGGAGCAAGAGCAGGAGCGCTCAAAACGTATTAATGAGGAAATTCTCCAGTTTGCGGAGCATTAATTCTTTTCTCTGTTAATTTCTTTCCAGCCCTGCGCCTGCCCCCCACGTGTTGGTGAAGAGTTGTGTTTTTTTGTTGTGTTTTTTTCTTGTTTTTAAAGCCAACCATGATTTTGTATGCAGTACAAGAAACTAGTGATTTGCCACATTTTGCACCAAAGTCAGGCCGTCCATTCGACACCCCCTTTCAGTTCCCTCATTTTGTCTTGAAACCAAAGGTGGCCGGGCATTCTCTGTCACAGGCTAAAGAACAGCACAACCATTTGACCATTTTCACTCAGTTTGGGAAACAAATGTTTTCCTCTGGTTTTAGTTTTGTCTTGTGTGTCTTTTACTTGTCTATACTGTACTCCACAAATGTGACTCAAGTCATTGTGTTGCTGCAGTCTTACTTCTGACCTGAACCACTAGGGGCCAGTAACAGAACATCTGATCAAGATGTGTGCAGCATTTCGACAATACAATGTCAGTATGTACCTTGACACTTCTCACAGTTGGACAGTTCAACAGAAACATGCTATTTCCAAAGTGATTTACTGAGATACACAAAAGCGCCCTGACAGCAAAGAGTGTTTTGTTCACGGTTAATAAGTATAATTCATTGTCCAATCCAGTTCATAATCTCATAATAAAAAATCATGGTGTCTACCTTAACATTTATGATAGACTATGCTGCAGGGTGAAAACAGCCCTCCTCTCCAGTTTCTCCAGCTAGGCCTGATAATATGAAGGGATTATTGCGGCGAGGATGGAGGAGAAGAAATAAACCACGGCATTAATGTTGTGTTGCAAATGACTTCACCTTTGATGCCTCTCCTGTGAGCATTCAACACAGCCACCTCTCTCTCTCTCTCCTGCTTTTTCTCTGGTGACAAACTCCAGCCTATATGTGAAGTTTCTATAGCAACCCTGTTGCCAGCATGATTTCATCAGTTAATTTCCCCATAGGCTGTCTGACAAAGTGAGAAAAACAAAAAAAGACTTTGGGCATCAGGTTGACTTTGCGGGGGTGAGGTCTGCTTCTCGAGCTCCACTTCTACTCAGTGTTTAATTTGCTAAATGACTGTCACTGCTGAACTGTAACCATTGGGAACCAATCAGAGTGTGAGAAAACTGTTTTTGATAAACTTAATGACCTCACATTCAGAGCGCAGAGGCTCGCTGTCACCAGGTGGCACTCTTTTTTTTTTTTTTTTAACTTTTAA
>VVHJ01005134.1:14750-28820 GCA_015107715.1 Tylochromis polylepis
CTGAGGGCGCAAGTCCATGTGAAGTTCTCACCCTTTGAATATTAAAAGTGTCCGTCTTCATGAATGCCATCTCTGTCTGATGACATTCATGAAGATGGTTGGTTCTGTCATTGGGAGATAACAGATCAAATTTACACCGCACAGATAATGATTTGGAGACGGGTCAACAACACAGAGACCTATGTATCTTTTGGGTATACCTGCAGTTACCAAGTCTAACTGCTTTGCAGTGGCAGCTCGCTGTCAATTTCCACTCAAAGAGATCATGGAGCATGAAAATAAAAAAACTTTTTGCTGGGAAATGACACAAATAAATGTTTGTACAACAAACTGTCAGATATCTCTACGGCAGCCCTAATTAAGGGATTGGACAAATGGCTCCGAAAACATGGCTGTTTTTGTTCTTGCGGGAGAGTGCGATGAGCAGATCAATACCACTCTCACGCCTGTGCGATTAGTATGAAGCAATAGCCGGAAGGTGATAGCTAGGTTATAGCCAAAGTTTAAAAGAAAAATGTGTCTGCACATACCTGTGAGGCTCAGTAATTAACAGGATGTGCCTCCTTTGTGGTTTTCAGGGTGTCACATAGTTTGCAGAGTCTCGACTGGTTGCTTACGAACCAAATGTGACAAAAGTTGAGGAAGTCACTGCAGCCGACAGCCTTTAAGCCAAGCTCCACTAATTGTCTCCAGTGGGCTCCAGTTCAGCACCTACTACAGAAACACCAGAGTGGCATCAGTCTACTCGTCTAATTCAAGAAAGCAATTCAACATAAAATATCAAACCGTTCCCTCAAAGCCTAAAGAGACTTTGGATTTTGACCCTCACAGCAAGATTTGCATTGCAGTTCGGACAGTAAAGCCTAAATGATGGCGGGCTTATTCTGAATTTAACCGGTCGTGGCAGATGGCTGCCCCTCCCTGAGCCTGGTTTTGCCAAAAGTTTGTTCATTTTAAAAGGGAGTTTTTCCTTCCCACTGTTGCCAAGTTGGGTCATTTAATTGTTTTAGTTGTATTATTTTAGGGTCTTTACGTTACAATATACAGCGCTTAAATAAAACTGAAGTGAAAATAAAAACTTCACTGAACTTGAACGCCTATGTTATGTTGTGAGGTTTTTTTCCATTGATATCTTATGTCAGTCTGTTGCAAATAAAGATGGAGTACCCACCATGTTTTTGCTATCACTGAACTAAAAGCTACGATAACTTCTGAGCACTGTAATTCAAAAGGTCAGAGAGGGAACGAGGCCCTGGCACCTCCTCGGGGCTTTGGGAAGTCTAGCCTATGATGAGATGCTTTTTAGATCTTTTCAACTGAAAAGTGAAGAAGTCTTTTAAAGTAGTAAGAAGTACTGATCTACGGGGTTAATGGTAGTGGCTTTCAAAAGTGGTGAGAAAGTGGGGTTCAGATCCTTTGCAAACCCAAAATTCAGCGTTGGCTTGTCATTAGTGAAGCACATGCAGGCGAAAGAGTGGTCGTGGAACTTGAGTATGCCTCAGTCTGTGTGTATGTGTGTATACAGACAGTTTCAGAAAGAGAAACTCCACAGCTCACACACTGCAAGGCTCTACTTTTACCTATTTATTGCACCAGGAGAAATGTGACGTTTGGAGCACACCTGCTCTTCCTGATAGTAAACAGTTTTCCCTGAAGTTGTGAGGGCCTCCCGGAGGCGTGTCTCCATACGGCTCCAGCTGGTTCCCCGAATGGCACACCTGCTTCTCGTCGCCCACCACTCACTTGCAGTACATAAGGAGCGGCTCGTCCACCTACTGTCTCCCGGTAGGTCATTACAGCACTAGGAGTGGCAGCTTTTCGAGGTTGGCCTTCCTTACTTTGCTTTTAATTGCTGGTACTTACCTGCAGCTCTGTTTGTCTTCTGAGGAGCCAGTCAGTCATAAGCCAGCTTCACCTCTGGAAACTCACCTGGCTGCCCGCTTGCGTCACACCACTACAGCGTTGGCCTACACTTCTCAGATCGGTCGATGCCTTCGAGTCCATTCTTTAAGTTAATTAAAATTCCTGAATGGAAAATTTGCTGCATGCATTCTGCACTTTCGGGTCTGCCAGTTCGTGCTGAAATCATAACCTTTGGTTTCATATTCTGGTGCTTTTTTTTCTTCATCTCCAGAGTCCTGTCTAATGCACCTTTTAAGTGACACGGCATTGAAAAGACCATATAGAGTATCTAATCTGTATTTCTGTACAATGAGAGCGATTATGGGGAACAATTTCTTTTTTTTTTTTATGATAACTGCAGACTTTTGAAAAAGCACAGTGGAGGAAAAAAAAAGATTTCCTGGTAATGTTTTGCTTTTTCAGTGAATTTCTGCTTCCTTGAACAATCATGATGTAAAATGGAAAGATGTCTAACGAAGCAGGATTCAGGCCCATTGTGGCCTCAGATAATGACTCCATTGGTAAGGCCGCTCGCTCTGAAGGAGATTTTGCTTTGCCATACCTATTTTTCATCTCCGTGTCTTGTAATGACCCCCGTTTGTCTCATCTTATCCATCTAATGCTGCTTTCTCATGGTGATTTGTGCAAACTGTTGCTCGTTTTTCACTCAAATGTTTAAAAAAGCAAAAACAAGTACTTCCTTTGACTGCGTGCTATGATGGTGGTTATTTTAAATTGTTATTTTTCTGAGAAAGACCAGTTGGACAGTTCCAATTCCCTATCTATTTATAATGAGGCTCTTATTCACTTCTTCTTCAAAGACATTTTTAAAATAAAAGAAATATGAGAAGTTAACAGTTACAAAAACTCCCCACCCCCTTAGTCACATCAGACAGAGCTTATCTGAACCACCTAATGAGAAGTTGGGTTACGATTACTGTTGACTTGCACCTCGCGATGCCACCGGGGTGTTTATTTATAGACACACACAGCGAATGCTACACATTTCTCTGTCTCTCTTCACTTGGCCCTATCCTCAGAGACAACTTCGTGCAGAGGAGCATCGCCTCCTCTTCTCCGCTGTCAGTGTATTCCAGTGATGTGGGATGCCAAGTGGGCTGGAGCACAGCAATCAAAGCTGGTAGAAACACAAACAGCCAGCTGCAAAGCCGGGACCAAACAAACGCACCCCGCTTTTGCAAACTTCTCTTTCCCTCTGAGCCGAGAGCCATTGTGCACAGTTTCAGGTGATCCATTTGACAAGCAAAGTGGTTTGATTAACTGTCTAACTAGAGAGGTTAAGATAAGAACATGCACAGGTTGCAGCAGTCGGCAAATGGTTCTAAAAATGTGGTCTGGGTTGATAACGAATAACAGGACTCTGAAAAGCAATTATTGGAGATAATTTGAGAAAAAGCAATTAGTTGCTGTTGCTGCTTTGCTTCATTTTTTTCCTGCATATAGTAGAAAAAAGTCTTATGGTTGCAAATAATCATCACACCAGAATAAGAGATTTGAGATCTTCTTCAGAGGCTTCAGTTGAACTTCTTACTGTCCCATAAGGGGGGGGGGTTCTCTCTTTCCCCTCTCGCTCTCTACAGCATTGCACCGTACACAAAAACATGAAACATAAACACGATGATGAGACGCAAAGAAAATTGAAGGTGTTGTTTTGACAATGCTTTATTTCACCCCAAGAAAGCATGAAAGGCGATACCATCAAACTCCATCACAATCAGATGGCAGAGCGAGCATTTACTGCTTCACATTGCTGATGCTGTCGGATCGAAAACATTTTCTTTACTCCTGCTCCTCGAAAGCTGAAAAAGAAACTGAAAACACACATCAGTTAATTTTCTTTTTTACCTACAGGCATATACCAAACCTCTATAAATAAATCAGTCACTCAAGCGTGAGGCGTCAAGAACAAAAACATTAAGCCTGTCACTCCGGTTGATGCTGGGATTCGGGGGCAATGGAGCTGAAGTCAGTCACTTAAGCGTCTTTTTCTCTGGCCTCTTGTTTCTTTGCGGCCTTCAGATGCTTTGAGACAACTCGGGGTGACGAAGAGAGAAGTCGTGCTGAATCCCAAAAAGTACACGCTTGCCCAGAGTTGCTGACTTGTGGGCTCTGCAGAAGGGTTAGAGCAGGCTTTTGCCAAAATTCATCTAGTCTGCAGAGTCTCTCATGCGAATATTTGGTGTGGGCTCTGTATGGACTTCCATTGAGTCTGCTAGCCTGTACTAGTGAGATTTCTCACAGTTCACTGCTCTGCTGATATGATCGTAAAAGACACCAGGTGATAAAGACTTGCTCTTGTCTTTGAAATAAGGTCTGGAACAAGGTCTTCAATCCTTGCTGATGATGGCAGGGAGCTAATGATGTTCATCTGGTGTTGAACTCTCTAGATGACAATCAAAATGTCTGGGAAGTTGCTGCTAATTCATTTTGACAGCTCTTTATTACAATTTCATTCAAATTTGCTTTCAGACAAGAGAGAAATCCTTTGAGTCATGTATAACCTCTTGAAGATTTTATTATGACCAGAGACATTATAAGAGAGAAATAGCAGTGAATCCTGAAAAGAAATTCACGGAGAACTCTGTATCACCAAAGATGATCCGTCCATGCCTTCAAACAGCCAGTCAGCAGCTCAAATGGAAAACAATTTTGTTGTTGCACTGATGCTGCTGATAATCACTGTTTTAATCAATCATTGGCAGGGATATCATCTCCTGAAGGCTAACACACAAAAACGTGCATAAGCATGCTGATTTATTCCTCATATTGTCACAATTAAACAGCAGATTCAACATGGGACTCTCCTGTCACTGGACAGCTGACGAAACAACAACAGCTGGTTATACGCTAGCAAATGTTAGGCTTGAGTGTCCTAAAAATCACACTTTCCCTCTGCTAAACAGTTTGATTACATTCTCACATCCTATGAGAGGTTATTCGCTAAGCATCCGAGTCCAACGAATGTACATCCACTTTAAAGACAGTTTCACAGCAGCTAACAGAAGCTAAGAGTAGCACTTACCAACATTTCAATGTTATCGTCAACAACTCAACTGAGCTAAACAGTGGACTAACAGCCTTATATAAATAGGGAAAAATCTGGATCCAGTGGTAGAAACATGCTAGCCACCGCTGTTGTAGGGTACGCCACAAATTTAATGTTTTTGATCTCTTTTGGTTGAGTAAAACCTGTTTGTGCACTTGAATGTTGAGGAGTAAGAAGGCAGAACTCAGCTGACTGCTCTCTGCAGTCTACTAAAATCTCATGGTGAAACACTGCAACTTTAAACTGCTGGTTTAACAGAGTGAAAAAACTTAGGGGCCTTGTTTAAGCTACATGTGGTTTATTTTGATGTGTGAGTCATGGAAAGTGACTCATCCAAGAACAAAATTATGCAACTGGAAATGAGCATAAGAGGTCTGCTCTTTTGGAAATCAAACTAACGGCTCTCTCATTTAGGGGCTGGGTTGTGTTATCCTGAAATAGCTGCTCAGAGGAGTTACAGAGATAGGGGCCAGATGACAAGCCTTGTTTCTTGAAGGATTTGTTATGGGTTTGTTTGGCCACCTCAACTAAGCAGCCCTGCAAATTTCAGACTTTGTAAGATCATAGTCTGCTGGGCTCAGCCAGCACGCTCCTGAAGTTTGGACTTTACAATTCAGTGATAGAATAACCACGGTACAGAAATCCCGAAGAGCACATAGCAGCAAGTCGAAATGTGCTCTTTGAGTCAAGCTGTTAAGCTCCCACTGATCGATCGGCCTTTCCTTTTACTGGCACTGTACACTCACAGACCTACAGATACAGACCTACATGCAAGCACACACTTGCCAAAATGATGCAGCAATATATGGAAGTGTACTAAGACCATACATTAGGATATTTCCACTGTATTTACTTTCTTCCTGTCTGCATCCTGCTTGCGTCACATAATTACTTCCCTGCTTACAGGACAAGAAATGAGTTAGCTATAAGGGCACGGACGACTTACTGTTTCAAAGAAAAAAAAATAGGAGTGAGAAATGCCGACGGAAGTACAGAGCAATAATTTCAGTTCAGCAAACTACACTTGAATGTTTTGATCTTTTTCTATTAAGATATTAGAGCTGCCTTCTTTCAGATGTTGCCTTTGGTGATCTCAATAAGAAAGCCGGGATTATTTGTCCTGCTGCTGCAGCATTTTGAAGGTCAGCCATTTTGCACATCCTTACCGGTTTTTCCCTGATGCAGCAAAGTATAGTGATGGTAAACATATGTATCTCTTTCTTTTTTAGCCAACTGCGCTTATCAGTGGGAGTGCAGCGTGCTGATACTGTTAGTTTCCAAGCTGTGGCACCCCCATTCGGATCTGCCTTTAAACAGTTGGCCCTCTGTCTCGCCTACTTTGTATTCCAATGACGGTAAGGTCAAACCTCATTTGATGTAAGAGGGGTGAGAAAATGTGTTGGAGAAAAAGAAACCTTTTGCCTGTGTAAAAATTTCAGAGTTTGTGCTGCCACGGGCCTCGGCAACAGGCCGTCTCTGGAAACAGACTCGAGACCAAAGGGACGGCTGGGTGGCTCTTCAAGTGCGGCCCTGAATTGCTCCATCAAAATAAAGACCTGGGTGAGTCATCCTGTGCTCAGTCAAGCTTTGCTGATCAGTATGCACCCACAGGCAGATGTGTGTGGTGCATTAATAGGCTCTTTCCCTGCTTTCTTCTTAACTAACCCTGCACTGAATAACAATCCAGTTTAAATTTTTATTTTATTGTAAGGTTTCAAATGCTACCTGTGGTGTCAGCACCAACAAGAACTGCTCTGTGCTAAAATAAACACAGATCACAACCCCTGACTAACAAATTTTTTCCTTGCTTTTCACTTACTATAGATATTTATGCTTCCATAGCCATCTACAGTTCGATAACAGTGCCGTAGCTACAGAATCAAGCATCTGCTCATACTCCCAGAACAAGCCCGGGTGTAGCTGCTGGGTCATAAAACCCTGTCAAAGTGAATAATGAGGTGGTCTCCCGGGCTGAGTCTGTGCCAGACCAGGTAGGTGACGTGCTGAGGGCAAAGCATGCTGGGAGCCGCGTGGTTCTGCCGACAGCCCGGGCAGCACTTTGTCATCTGCTGAAGTTGGCTTGTGTGCACACTGAAGGGTTCGGGCTGTCAGCGAATCGGGGGAAGCCGAAACTCTTCGTGATGTCGGATAAACACTGGGAGTGGCGGAGTAGCATGCCCGGCTGCAAAACAGATTGGAAAGCGCTAGGAGGCATTAGGAGGAGGGGTGGGGGGGGAACAGAAGGGCACGAGAGAGTCTGGGCCGTGAACTCTCCTTCGGTTTTGCTTTGCCCTCTGTTTTTTTACTCCCCCTTCCTTTCCTCCAGCAACCTTGTTGGAAAAAACCGAGCATCTTCACCAGCCCATTAGACAGTGAGGTTTTGAAGTGGCGAGAGGCAGTGAGAGCCTGCTTGTTATTTCGCCTCTATTGTCAACGAGAGCACTGCTGCCTTTTCAAGCAAGTGCATCACTTTTCAGACAAGGTTACAAACAAAGTCATGACCGCTGTTGAGACTTCAAGGCACTCCTTAATGGACAAGACAACACAATAAAACAAACTGAACACGATGACAGGGGAGGAATCTGGGAGCGAGAACAGAAGTATGTCAAAAAAAATATTCATTCTTAAAATAGTACTCACATGTACAAGCATGCCTCATTGAAAGGACAGGAGTGATCTGTACTACGGCCTGACAAAAACATGATTTAGCTATCTTATCATGTGTTCTGGCCTGCACCTCAGTAACAATTTGCTGTGGGCACAGCATACAAAAAGTCCAGCATGCATTACTGATGTCACAGGGTTCTGCAATCAGATTTGTTTTGGCTCATCCAACAGCCAAACCCTCCAACCTTTCTGGACCCCGCAGGCTACAGAAACTCTACACAACAAATTAATCAATCATGAGTTTTGTTGCGGAGTCCTGGTTCAATTCAACAAACACTCCTCACCCCCCATATCTCACACTGCCCCCCGCCTGTTAAAAGTAAAATAAATGAAGACAATTTAAACTGGACAGATATAAAATATGCTTACATTGTTTACAACAAAGCTATTTTGGCAGACACAGTGAAAATGTGAAAAAAAAGACACAGGGAAAGTACAACCTTACTTAGGGGCTGGAATTAAGAGGGACTGCAGCAGGTAGGTGCTTATAATCAAATGTCTTTGATTAACAGATCATCAGCAAGTGTGAGCACCTCTATAAAAGCAGAGGATTTGTCAGTTTGCTGGTCTGGAGCATTCAGCCGTGTACTGCAAAAACTCCCAAGAGCTACAGCTCAGACTCCACAGGCCTCAGTTAGCACGTTAAATGTTAAAGTTCATGGCAGTACAATTAGAAAGAAAAAATGTAAAAAGTATGGCTTGTTTGGAAGAGCCGCCAGGAGAAAGCCTCTTCTTTCTAAAAAGAACATGGCAGCACAGCTTAGCTATGCAAAGTCGCATCTGAGCAAACCATGAACCAAAACAGTGTTCTTTTGGATAGATGACACCAAAGTGGAGTTTTGGAATAATGAACAGCACCATGTTTGGTGAAAGCCAAAATGGAGCATATCACCACAAACACCTTGTACCAACTATCAAGCATGGTGGTGGAGGGGTGATGATTTGGGCTTCTTTTTCCAACCACAGGACCTGGGCACCTCAAGGTCAAACTTCTCTGTATACCAACGTATTCTGAAGTCAAATGTGAGCCCATCTATCTGACAACTAAACCTTTGCTGAAACTGGGTCATGCAACAGGACAATAGTCTCATGCACAGCAACAAATCTACAACAGAATGACTGAAAAAGAAAAGGATCAAAGTGTTGCAATGACCCAGTCAAAGTCCAGACTCCACCTGAAACTGAAAACACTGTGGCATCACCTTAAGAGAGCTACACATAAACAGATGCCCACAAACCTCAATGAACTGAAGCAATGTTGTAAAGAATGAACCAAAATTCCTCAACAATGATGTGAGAGACTGATGAAGTCACATATACGTTATTGCTGTTAAAGGAGGTTCTACAAGCTAACGTATTATGGGTTGTATTAGTTTTTCACAGGGCTGCACAAAGTCCTGTGAAAATGTTCTTTTTCACTCTATGAATATACATTGCACCATAATCAGCCACAGGATTAAAACCTGTGGTGAGTATTGATCATGTCCTAACAATGTAATGGTCTCCTGAGAAACCTGGCATTCATCTGGATGTTAGTTAGACCTGCACCACCCTCAAAAACATTGTTACAGACCAAGCACACTAACAATAGCCCCCAACAGCAGGACCCCGAACCCTGCCACAGTCTTGAAGCTATTCATGATCCGCTCAAGGACACAACAGCCCAAAGTGTCGCAGGATGACCAGGACAGATGGATTCCTTGGAGGCCTGTAAGGATCCGCTGCCAACACCCACAGGATGCCACAGGATACTATTATCACGCCCTGTGTCCGTGCCATAACAGGTTAGAGATGTTTTGGCACAAACGCAGGCTGCACAATAAAACAAAGATGGTTTCAATGTTGTGGCTGATCGTTTCATGTATGCCTGAATTATGTGAACATCCCACTAATAATCTGACAAATCACTGTATGTCTGTCCACCTGTTCTTCACCTATCCCAACAACTGTTCATCTAATCCACTTCAGACTTGCCAAATTTCCTGCTGGAGACCCAAGATTCAAGTGGTTTGGATGTATTTCTTGTCATCTGGCTTGCAGTTGTTATCACAGCTTCCAACTGCAGAAAAAATGTTAACTGTATCTACAAAATGACTTGGGTTACACATACTCTGAATGGGCACTGCCTGAGTTTTTCCAGTTCTAGTCTTTAAGAGTTACCTTATCTCATGAAGTACAGTACAGCTCTTGAACAGATGGTTAGGATGACGCTTTGAGGTCCGTTATAATTTCATTCAAAAACTGCTGCCTCAGTGTGTTTGTATCAAAGCATATTTGTTGTCACAAATTGGCAGCAAATACGCATAATTTTTGTCAGCAGGCAGGTGTTTTTTGTTTTGTTTTTTTACATTTGGAACCGACTGGAAAGTGCAGAAAACTGCCTCACAGTATGTCACGTAACATCCTCGGTGTTTGATGAGCAACAGAAAAAGCTTTCACCATCAGCCGCTCTGGGGTGAATGGAATGTAGTATGTGATGGCAACAAGTATAAGTAAAACAGTCTTGGCATTCAGTCACGCTTGCACTGTATGCGTGCTGCATTTTCTGTGGGCTTGAGGTGAAACTTGTAGGTAAATAGCCATAAAATCCACTGCTGAAATATATTTGCTGAGTGTTAGCTGTCACAAAAGAAAAAGAGGGAGGGAGGGAAAAAAAACGTGCACAAGATAAATGAATTTATATACCGCATCTGATTGTTTGTCCCTAAAGTGTCTGTGGATGATTAATATTTCATTGATATAATTGTGGAAGTGTACAATCCAATCAACCTCCTCCTACCTTGGAAAACATAATTTGTATAAACTAAGCAAGTCCAAGGGAGACATGATGTAATGAATTGTGAAGGAAAGGACTTCTTCGCTGATTGCAAAGGTGACTTAAAGAAAGCTAAATTATTAAAATGGCCACAATCAGTCAGCGCAGCCGACAGTTCATTTGAACTCCACCCACCACCTTCGGTAAACACGAGCAGCGGTATGGGCGCGGTGGCCGGACAGAAAAAAAAAAGGAATTGCTGGAGGGCGGTGAGAAATGTCTCTGACTTTGCGGCCGTGTAGCAGAATTCATCTCTGCAGGAGATTCTAAATGAACACCAATCAAAAAAGAATAGAGGCCTGCAGAGCGAGCTCCAACCCTCATCATCCCCCAGCATGAAGCCCCAGAGAGGTGTGTGGCTACAAAAAAAAAAAAGAAAAAGGAGAATAAAAGCATATGGTGTAGCTTGAATAGCCCTTAGACTAAAAGTGCCACAATTTCTGCAGCATTCCTGCCTTGTTAAAGATTCGATTAAACTGAATCCTGCTGCAGAGTGCGTCATCACAGCACCCCACCACCCACCGAACCTCAGCACCAGCTGCCACAAGGGTCACACATCGAAGAGACACAACAAAGCTATGAGCTTGCTCAGAACAGTCAAAAGCAGTGCTGCTTGCAAAAAAATCAGTCAGAACTGCACTTCATGGGGGGGGGGGGATTAACGACATAACCCCAACTCAGTAAATCCAGAAATATCCATGACTAACACTCAACTGTAACAGCTACTATAAAGAATAATCAGGGAGAAATAATTGAGAAGCTACACCGTATCTTTAGAAAAAGAGAGCCTGAAAATGAATATGCAGGAACAAGACCATATTTTTCATTCTCTTAAATGAAGCAACTGACAAGATGGGGAGTTTGTAGAGAAGAAGCCCAAGAAAAAGGTGATACTCTGCACCAGCTACAGACAGGAACAACCTCTGATGGGATTCACTGTATGGAGAATAAACAGCAGATAGAAATGCAGCGTCCACTGCAGAGGCTTTTCATGCAGTGGGATTCTGAAACTTGCTTCCACGGCCTTCACAAACCCAGAGCCTTGGATGTGGTACATGTGAGACTTTCATTCATCTCTGTTGCTGTCGAGTTCAAGTGGTTCTTAAAACATTAACAATGTCACAGCTGTATTTAGCGGCCATGACAGTGTGGCACTTTGTCAGGAGAAACAGTGCAAACACCCGGAAGCAGCTGAATCAAATTCAAGTATCATTAATTGTGTTATAAATACCAAATGCTTTTCCCACATGTCCAAATGTCTTCTCTGCAAAAAAATAAAAAAAAGCAAAAGAAATAGTTGCCTTCACCATGCTGTACCTCAGCTTATCAGTCTTGGTCCTTCTTATCAAGCCTTTTCATTTACGGTGGAGAGAAGATAAATGATGGCAGAACGATTGTTTGACTCGATTGTCGGCTGAATTTGCAACACTGCTGGCAGGCAACAAAAAGATTTTTTTTTCACTCTTTTTGCAAATGTCAAGTTTGAAAAACAGACTCCAGTCTACCACAGTGGTACAGAAAATGAGTGGGCCGGTTACACCCTTGCTTAAAAGCTATTTACTTTGACATCGTGGATCCACAAAGTTCTGCATTCAGGGACATTTTTTGAATGTCTAAGTGCACCTTGGTGGTGTTTGAGCTGATTACTATCAATCTGATTTATGTTTGAAAAGCTGCTTTTTTTGTGATATCACCAAAGAGCATTTTAGTCAGGACTGCTGTAGTCAAAAAAAAGGTTTGCCGTTTCCATCTGTGGTATTTATATTTGCTGGGATGGTTATGTTCAGGGTGCATGAGTAGGAAACCAGCACAGAACAACGCAGGCAACAGTGATGACAGATACGAGTCCGGTTTAGTGAAAAAACACTGAAAGGTGTGAAAGGAGGAGCTGTGGTGGGTTGCAAAGCCACTTGCAGATGCACAGCAGCAGGGAAGGCAGATCAGCTTATATAGACGCATGCAATCGGCTAATAAAGGACTAATAAAATACTAGAATTTTAATCACAGAAACCTCTTAGATGTCCAGACAATCCATTAAAAATGCTCCAACAGGCTTGAAGAGGTCCAGTGTCTTTCAGATGCTGGTCAGGACAAGCGACCATGGCTCTAACCGAATTGAGTGAATGAGTTATAAAAATAAATTTTAAAAAAATCATCCTAATTACATTTATTATCAGAACATGGGAGTCTATGGGGAGAGACTCACTTTTGGACTCAAGCAGCACCTACAGGAGTTAGCTTCATTTTTCAGCCCCCCTTGTTGAGGTCTGGATTTGAGTACTGGGTGCAAAAAAAAATCATTTCTGCTTTTAGGGTGCCATGGCTGTGGGCAATAGCCTCATGTAGTTCATTTTTACCAATAAAATTCAAGCAGAATAATGAAAAACCTTTTAAATCAAATTGCTTGTGATTTTTAATTTCACCCTGTTATCCACGAAACATCAGACCGCAAAAAAACATAAAAAGAAAATTTAAAAAAGAAAAAAAAATCTGAATTTGAGATTGAATTTTTTGGACACTGTAGAGCGCTGACCATTAAATCCATTATTAGCATACCTCCTCTCTGCATGTGGAAGTCTAGACATACTTTCCAACTAAGTTTAAAAAAAATAAATAAATAAACGCATGAATAAGAAAACATCAAACAGACACTTGGAATAAGTTAAAAGTGTAAAGAAATATCAACTCAGAATAATTAGGTTTCAAAATAGTCTTCTGATCTCAATAAAGGCTTAAAAGGGCAACTTGTGGTAGCAATTCCCAAATGTCAGCTTTTTGCTTTGATGTACACAGCTTCAGGCGGTACATTGTTCTTGCCATGGGCCGTGCATTTTTATTTTTTTATTTTATTTTATTTTTTTTAATTCAGTTAAAGAAAAAATAATAATTTGCGTATTGTAGCCTTCAAAGGTCCTCCGTCTGGATCCTGCTTTAAAAAATCTGGTGAGCTGCCCAGTGTATTTATCAAAAAAAATCAGCAAGGTTAATATTAAAATCCACATGTCAGCTGTAAAAACCTCATTCGGCTACAGCATGAGGCCTGTTTAAACATTATCATCCCACTACAGGCACTCTGGAGACAATTCAATTATTGAATTTAAGAGATGTTATATCATCTTTTAAATGACTGCACACGCAGGTATGAGAGATGTTTTTTCATAATTTACACTACCTCAGGAGAAAGAGTAGCAAAAAAGGATCATTGCCCACTAGTTCTGAGTGAGCGAGTGAGTTATCGTAATATGTTAAAATCAGTGTTGGGCAAGTTACTTTGAAAAAGTAATTAGTTATAGTTACTAGTTACTTCCTCAAGAAAGTAATTGAGTTAGTAACTGAGTTACAATATTATAAAAGTAACTAATTACTAGGAAAAGTAACTATTACGTTACTTTAAAAAAAAAAAAGTTTAACCCTCTGGGGTCCAGGGTATAATCGGCCGTTTTTGATTACTTTTGATTTCACCTCTACATTTCACCTTTAAAAACTATTTACCTCGCCTTGTTTGGTATCATTCTTTTCAGCACAACCTCACATGTCTGAATTTACTGTTATTTTTTCATTTTGACACACTGTATTAACACAATTGATCTGAAATCAGACAAAAAAACATCAAATCTGA
>VVHJ01005137.1:4233-15925 GCA_015107715.1 Tylochromis polylepis
AGCTGCCTTTTTAAAAAAAAAAAAAAAAAAAAAAAAAAAACAGTTTTCATTTTAGGACACCTCATCTATGATGGCTGAAATTGTGGATGACAGAGTGCTTTGGTGATGGCTTAAAACATTTTTCACTGCTGAACACTCATATATAACATGCGTGTGTGGGTGACAGTCTACAGAGATGTGCTGAATCTTAAACGCTGCTACTCCTCCTCATAAAGGCTGCATTCACTCAGGAGCAGCAATCTCTGTTTATCTGGCATCTAAAATGTGACCCAGATTGAATTCTGTGGTGTTTAAGATGTAATTTTTACTTATCATAAATCAGATTTGATGCAACATGATATAATTTAGTTTTACATATCTTTGTTTTAATCTTTTAATATAAAATTAAAGAAACTTGCGCAAAAGATTGTGCGACAGCATACAATATACTATCGTTAGAAAGGATATATGTTGTTGATATTTAATTGATATCTATGGCACAAACTGTTTTGCTTCAAGGTCCAGTTCCTATGGGTTCATTGCCTTTGCCAACTGATGCCTAAAAAATATTTTGTGTGGAAAAACTGGACCTTCACACATTTTAAGTAGCAGCACAGGTGTTTTATTACCTGTATCGAAACACACTGGAGACACAGAGTAGATAAAAGCTTGCAATCACTCAACTGTCCAAAAGTTCACCTGCTGTGAGTTTGACGTTATTATTTTGAAATGTGCAGCTGTCAGAAAAACATGCCAGCATTGGTAATTTAAAAAAAAAAAGAAGTAAAATTCAGGAGATAACAGCAGTTAACTGGTACCCATTCTTAACTGTAAATAGTGATGTCGATCTCTACTTGTAACTCAAAGTTAAATCTCCTGAGGTCAGATTTACTAATTTGGGTTTCACAGCTACAAAAATGCACTGATGGGAGTTCAGTTTTTTTTTTTATGTGAACCTCTACCAGTGTGCTAATTTATAAAGAAAGATTGTCAAAGATTTCAACAATGAACAGCTTTCAACCAAGATCATGTCAAAATCATGGGACAAAAACAATTAGAATTGACGAGGGACCAATTAATCTAGTATACACAGTGACATTTTCAGATCGAAGGAGTGGGAGGATTGATACGTCTTGTCTTGATGCACGCTCAATCATCCAGGTAAATCCCAAAAGGCTGCTCATCTACGTCCAGATGAACAGAAACAACCTTTTGGGATTGATATGTCTTATATATAAGAACAAACTCTTGCTTTAGAAAAAACTGTGTCTAGTCTCGGTCCTGAGTTGAAACTCAGGCGGAGTGCTGTATTTATACAGATGAAGTATTCTACCATATAAATCTGAAATATTTGTGTTAAAAATGACATGCATATTTTGCATTTTCCAAAGTGCTTTAAGTCCTCAAACTGAGTAGATGGAGCTATTCGAGTATCAGTCCATTTACCATATCTGTATTGGCGTGTTTTAGAAGATATTCTTTTTTTTTTCTTTTCAGTGGGCTGTTGTAAGATTGAGACAGTACTCTAACACACTTCATTTCTGCCTAAGTCCCATTAATGACTATATTTTGACAGACCTTTCAACATTGTACCATATGAAATAGCACCAGTGCGCTGAGAGAAGAAAGTACACAAAAGTGGCTCATTCACTGTTGAAGCAAATCCATCACTTAATGTAAAAAGTTACCTAAAAAACAAGATGCATCTACTCTTGGGATTCACCCTCTCTTTCCCACACCCAAATGCTCTGTTTCATCAAAGTCCAAACATTATTAAGGACCGGAGGGTCCACAATGGGGTTCAGGACTGAGTGAAAAGTTACTGAACACAGCCAACAGTCAGGCACTGTACTCCTAGTTTTGAATCTTATATCCAAGTACACACAACGTCTACCCCATTCATGCCAGATAAATTAGCAATACTAGCGCAATCATCACAATCACATCAGCTATAAAATAAGACATGTTCTGTTGGGGGGTTAAATTTAGTAATTTGATTCATTTAAATACTTTCTTCCCCAAATTTTCCACTCTGAACGGGAAACTCATGCAATAAGGGCAGCCACAAAAATACCTGCATTCATGCCTTTAAGATGAACTGAGAATAACTGAAACAAAAGAACTTTGTTACCAGTTACTCGTCCCTAACTGAGTGAACAAGATTTAATGTTGATTTATTTAATGTAGTGTTTAATGTTTACTGTGTTTTTTTTTCTTAATCACTTTAGAACATTACTCAGATTTCTTATTTAACCTCTACATCATTGAAGTTACACATAATAAAAAAGCAATTTCCCTTTTTTTTGAACATGTGATTAAATGCAACTGTAACTGCATATCAATTCCTGTGCTACAGTCATACAAATATATCATACTTGTTAAATCCACCCCTCCAAGAGCAATAATAATAATAATAATAATACTTCATGCATATTGTATTGTACTACATAGCATAAAAAATACAAACTTAGAAATATAAACACAGGAACACCTTTTAGGCCAAACTTTAAATGGTAAATTGTGCTTTTATTATACGTCTCCTGAGGCTACCGTCTCTCAGGCTTACCCACATCACTACGGATATCTTCCTTCGTAGTGCAGCGTGGAAAGGGTGTTCAGAACATCTTATCCAGCCTCTGCAGGCATCTGCTGTGATAGATTTTTTTTTTTTTTTGCTATACAGTGCTATAAAATAATATTTTCTTTTCTACATGGTCTCTGAGCAAACTGCAGTACAAACATTAAAGGTGTAAATGTAAATCCTACACATCCTCTCATAATCCATATAATATGTAGCATATAATAAAGTTATGCCCTTGAAATTAACATATACCACAAAGAAAAAGTGAAGCTTTATGCATTTCGGTAATTGTCACTTAAATTTCAGCTGCTGGAAAATACACTACACAGTAATACCGGCAGCATGGTTAAGCATTGCTTAGCAAATGCTAATTAAACAGTGACACAAGAAATTTGATCTGATCGCTAACATGTGTCAT
The DNA here is from genome assembly GCA_015107715.1 of Tylochromis polylepis. NCBI lineage: Eukaryota > Metazoa > Chordata > Actinopteri > Cichliformes > Cichlidae > Tylochromis > Tylochromis polylepis. The sequence goes on from VVHJ01005137.1 coordinate 7,212, forward strand.
GACATACATTTTACTGTAGAGGTAAACTATTATGTTATGCTGGTTCTGAAAATTGTTTTGAGAAATGTGCTTACTGTTTTCAGATGTTAAGAATGATTAGAGAAATGTATCAAACTAATACGTTTCTCAAAATTGCATTGCAGTGATGACTCAAATAATTTAAACCAATTTTCCAATTCCATACCTTTGCTTCTCCTGAAAAGCACATTTACTGCATATTATACAGTCTCTTATCACATCAGCTTCCTGGAACAGGTACCTATTTTCAGAAATAAGCCCTGGTAATGTTCTGCATGCTATTCAACACATGAAACTGCACAACCCAAATCTAAAATGAGAGAAACATAACAATAATTGAGAATCTGTTTGCTACGTGTCTGCTGGTTGTGTACATGTGAAAGTAAATACATTTCCAAGTACATTTTTTTTAGAGCTGCTCATTTGCTAGCCTATCCTGGAGTTTGCTTTGTGTTTGCCTAAAAACCCAGAAATGTACGCTATTTAAGACTAGTGCTTAGTTCTTATATACTAAGAAAGATAAGCTGTAACTCTTTCAGGTTCCTGGTGAGACTGCCATAATCAACAGCTGCTAGGTGTTAGACAGAAGCACCTGCCCCTTGAGAGGCAGATATTTTTTTCTTCACATCGTCCTTGCTTTGGGATTAAACCCAGTTTTATACATCATAAGTTTAAAGTCTAGTCATTTAAAGTCTATGGGGCAGAACGTATTGGATTATATTTTAAACCTGTTTCAGGAGTTATTTCTTTGTCTAGGAAAAAAGAAATTTGGGTCATTAACAATGTAGCTTTCAGAAAATACACAGATGGATCGTTACAACAGAAAACATATAAGTAGTTATAGTTGGAAAAGCACAGAGAACTTGTTTCTGACGTTACATTTTTCTATTGTTTAACTCAAACCCACTGCCAAAGGTAAGTCTGAAATGAAAACCATCACAGCTCACACAGTTCAGCGCTGACAAGACTTTTCTTCAGTTGCGCAGCAGCACCCTAGACACCTGAGTTACTGTTTCTTTCTCCACTGGGAGGCTGCATACACCTCTGCTCTTCTGCTGCCTTTTACCAAAGTCTACAAAGACCATGAAAGCCTTTTAACAAGTGAAAAAAGGCAGAAAGTCTAGCGTCAGTTTTTTTAAAGTTGAACATGGGGGCCGCGTCAGTTAGTTGGTACCATGCGACTTGTTCAGAGAGAGCAAAGGAGCGTGGGTGACATCTCTCTCTGTCACACTCTTTCACTCTTACTCATTCTCATGTCAATATCCCCTCCTCTCTCAATCTATTTCTCCATCTCTGACTAAACCAGGGTGTGATGACTTTGTGACAGCTCCACAAAAAAGCCCATTTTGAAGTTAAAATGTGGGGTGCTTGTCAAGGGGGGGCTGAGTGGGGGGTCTTTGTGCACATTTGTGTGTGAATTTGTAAATGCATGATGCATGCTAAGAGTGACAGGTGGTGGGCCGAGAGGAGGGGAAGAGGAAGAGAATTTAAAAATGGCTTGACTGATGGCTTGATTGCCAAGGCTGATTTAAACCACAAAAGATATAAAAAGCATGTATAATCTAAACTTTCTCTTCAAAAGAACTTTTTTCTGGACTATTTTTGAAGTTGCAGACTTAGTCTCCTAACTAGACAGCACTGAAAAAAAATCTAATAGTTGTAGAAAACAACCTTGTGTAATGGCCCAAACTTTTCAGTGGTAATGACGCTGCCAGTTGGGGTGGGACACTGTGCGGGGAACTTCTGGCAGATGGGTTAGTGCTCTACTTACTTAACTTTAACCAAACAGCACCTATAAAGGAAATTACTAATTTCAAAAAAAGAAAATATTTTCTCACAAAAATGTTTTCTCATCTGAAACGAACTAAAGTCTATAAGTTGACAGTCAAACGTTTGATCTGTGTTACCAGCATGTCTCCTCCAAATGAAAATTTGCACACTGCCTTATTAAAAATGCTAATGATCCACGTTTGAAATAATATAATAAATAATATGTCGTCAGTCTGTTCTCTTTCCCGGGCTGTCAGTTACGGTTGTTTTGCTGAAACCCTCTGTGTGTCATAAACACGCAGATGGAATCATTTGGTGTTGGTGCAATGATACACTTGTGAAGAATGGTTGTGAAGAACCCCGATACTTTTGTTTCAGGAATCAGCGACCATCAGTTTTTATATTGTTTATTGTGAGTACATTTTGCTTGTGTGATTTTGCTGTTCATGAGTTACGCCGTTAGATATGATGCAAAATGACTGGAGCAAGAGCTGGTCTAAGTTGAACATTATTTAAAACTTGTGTCATAATAGGTTATAAAATATGTACACAATCGCATTCAATATTTACTTGAAAATTATATGTTTATTTTAAGAACTGAAGCTACAAAGCCAGGACGCGGCTGATGGGGATTAGGCACCTTGCTTAAGGGCACTCATCCATCCTTCCACACAGCCGACCAGCCAAAGAGCCAAGGAGTCCTTGAAGCCGCTCGCCAACTAGTCATCCCTCCATCCGTTTTGGCCATAGCTCCAAAAAGTAATTGAACTGCTCATGTAAGCAGCCTAAATGGCAAGCACACACACACATGCACACACAAATTTGATCTCCTCTCTGTTTTGCTCTCTTTCATTGTCTTCCTTTCTTTTAATCTTGCTCTACATATATTTCTGTTTTCCCAGTCACTGTCTCAGAGCCAGCAGTCAGGATCTGTTGTACAGTCTTGGACCGAGAACCTTCCTCTTGTTCCAGTGAGAAAATGTGTTATTTCCTTCTCAGTACCAGGATGTTGTTGGTGTGTGTGTGTGTCTATGAGCCTCTGTAATGTGTGTGTTGCAGAAACAGATGTAATATCACAGAAAACATCTGTCTCTCATGTGTTGAAGGAGGAAAAGTATATGCAAAGCCCTGCACTTGGCTGGGTTATCATGTGTGCCAGTGTCTGTGTGTGCTTTTGTACGTATGACTGTTGCACAGAGATGAGGTTTTATTGCTTCATAAATCTGCTTCCAAAGAGCTAGGTGGAGGGCTGTGAGTGTATGTGAGTTTGCTTAGATACCACAAGTGTTCAAGAGAGATTACCGTTTGTCGCAGAGCAGATAAAAATCCAAACTTACTGGAAGTTGCCTTAAATTGTCCATGTAATAAAATCACAGAAATGTTTCACTTTTTTGTTGTTGATCTCACCTCCCCATAATTTCCTTGTCTTTAGTAACATTGTTGTCCTGCCTTGATCCAAGTATGTTGTTTGCACTCAAATTGAAGATGCAAAAATTCTGGCATCTCACACGTATGTCTAAGCATTTATTCACATCAGTTAGGGCCAGAAACTTCAGATTCAAAGTCAAGTACATTAATAATATTGTTTTTAATCTACACATAAAAATACATCAAATGAAAAGAAAGTGTTGTGGCTCAGAGTGAGTTGCCTCTAAAAGCACTTTCAACTTCAACAAGTCTTTCATTGTTGACATGATGAGGAAGACAAAAGCCTTTGTGTACAGTGTAACAAATCTCATGTGTGAGACAGCAATTGATCATTAGTTTATTATGTTGGGCATTATTCTCATCTTTCTTTCTTTCTTTGATACACTATAAAGAGCTACTGCATTGTAGACAATCAGGCCTGAAAACAATTACATTTTTGTGCCATTTATTCAATCCTGTCACATTCAACATAAAAAAAAATGGTTACAGTAAATCAGGGGATTTTAATGTATTTGCCATTGTAAAAATAGCAGTTCAACCTCATTTATGGAATACATTTTTAGTGGGGTGTTTTTCATCTGACAGCTTTGTACACAATGCTGATTACAGGACATGTTATTAAATGATTTTCAAGCCTGTGCATTTGGATCCTTTCAGTATAATTCCTATCATGTTGCTGACTCTTACTCTTGGTTGGGACCTTTTCTTGTCACATTTAAAAAAAAAAGCTGGAAGCCTTTGGTGTTATTTTCAGACATGTAGGGTTTTAATGCATGTTATTTTGCCAGATAACGAATAATAGAGACCAGCATGCACCCATGCAGCTTGTATGGAGGGTGAAATAATTAAATGACTTCCAACCAGAAGAGAGTAGTCTGAATTCTGCTTGGGAGAGGTATTTCACTTTTTAATGTTTATTTATTTTAAAGCTAGACACCAAAGCTATGTTGTAAAATCACGTTAAAGGTCAAGACTGGAAGACTGTCCACAGAGTCCAAATATTACACACTTGGGTTTCAGAAGTTGCTTTAAATCAACATTTTTTCTTTGATTTGAAATTTTGCGATTTTTTTCAGTTCAGCAATGGTACTAACCAAGAAATTAAAATAAATTAATACCTTAATAAATAAATACACTTTGAACCGGAAGGTTGCAGATTTCAGAAGATTTCACAAGAATCCACTACCCTGAAGAAATAAAAAGCCTCTCTGCTTCCCTCAGGAGAGTTCATAATCTCTCTTTTCTCCAGTGTAGTTGTTCAGTGCACAAAATAACAGGAAGCGGTTGTTCAGGACGACCTGCAAATGTCTTCTTCGGTGTTTATGTGTGTGAATTCAAAGTATGTTTCAAGAAAAAAAATGAGCAGTTCTTTGCAGGGAAGACGATAAAATGGCACTGTGACACCGCAGTCCTCCACAGAAACAAGTTCTTTGAAGGAATATTTTGCAGATCATGCTCTAAAACTCGTCTTCAATAGCTAAAGTCATGAAATTCTCTCAGAAGCAGAAACTCTCTTGGTTGTAACTCATTTTCTCCTTAGGTTTGATTTTCCTTGTAACTGTTTTGAATATATTATTTAGATGCAACAATATAAAAATAAATCTACCCAAGTTTCACTATAACAATCAAAACAATAATACGTTTTGATCAGTGTATAATTTTTTTCAGCTTTTGAAATAATAGTAGTCTAACCCGTAATGCAATTGCTGCAGTTTAAACCATTATGCCAACAATGCATTTACAACTGTGTAATTTCTATATGTAAGATGAAGTGAGATTAAATGTTCATGTAAATAGCGTCACGCCTTAATAATTGTTTTGGATTTCATAATTCCCTTCAGGTGTAACGTTTCCTCTCATTCACAGCGAGAGATACGTGACCACTGTGATTAAAACACAGATTCTCCAGGATGATTTTAGGTGCTGCTTCTTTTTTTTACTGGCTCACCACATAAACCCATCGCAGAGTGCACATCACTTAGTATTTCCCTCAAGAAAAAAAAAAAAACCTGCTTGCAGCTGCATTGTAAGGTGCAAAGCACTTGCCTTCCTGTGCTTCCACATTTGCCTTAAGGAGAATGTGTGCCTCTGTGGTTTCAAACCTCTTTAAAACCAGCACAATCTTTAAGAAGCTAGGCGTGATGGGTTTAGACCTGAGAGGTTCCTGGATTTTGTTTGTCATCAAGTTGATTTCCCAAGCAAACTGAAGCGTTAGTCATCTGAGTTTTCACATTACGCATTAGATGATTTCTTTGACAAGTAATTTGATTCAGTCAGTCTTTTGCAAACATTTTCACAGGAAACTGAACAGAAAATGTACTGAGGTTGAATGGGAGGTAGAACTGCAGGTAAATAATGACATGGCATTTAAAGTGCTGTAGCTACCATAGTTATTGATTACACTGATGAAGGCCACAGGCTGAACTTCGACCTCTTTAGACTGATGTTAAAATTAACATACTTTATGACTAAAGTGTTTCCTGTGATACACTGTCCATGCAATAGATAATAGGGCAACAAAATGGAGAATCTGAAGACAGTTGTTATTATTATTGTTTTATTTTATTTTATTTATTTGGGGGGGGGGAGTTAAAGGAAAGACATGACACAAGAAGACATCTTTTGGTAGGTGGAAAAAATTGAAACTACAGAAAAATATTTTTATGGTTGGGGACCCTGAAATTTTGTCATAAACTCCAAAGCGCGAATGTTCAAAAGTAATCTGGCAGGATTGATCCAATCAGATAGGATCGAATCCTAAAATCTAGTTGTTCAAGAAAAAAACAGTGTTATGTGATCGGCTAAGATCAGGTAATCCAATCCAGCTTTTTATATGGATCAAACCTGGAATTACTGCATTTTTGCACCACTGTCTTTAAACTTTATATTAAGTATTGTTTTTATGTTAAGGTTATGAATTAAGAATTGAAAGGTGATTGCACAGAAAGCGTGTCGCTGCATGAAAACAAAGACAAATGTTCATGTTTCAAACCTTGTTATTTTGGTGAAACCTGTTTTGCTAGCTAACAGCAACAGCAGTGGCCACTTTTTTCTCTCTTGTGGATTTTATGATCATGTGATTGTTTATTTCATGCAGGACAGTGCATCTGTATCATGACAAAGAAGGTGAGGTACAGTAAGCATGGTTGTGGATAAAATAATGAATTTATTGCTGATGAAATATTCACAAAATAGCTGTTAATGTCAAACTAATCTTTCTACTATGATGATTTGAGCCTATGCATATATGGATGTCTGTACCTTATCTCGTCCTTAACCCAGTGTGAATAAGACTTCGCACGAACATCATCACACATACAATGATTATTAAACTCTGTGTGTTTTGGAAAAAAGATTTGTTACAAATACCATTTCTTTGAAGCTTCATATATATTAGTTCATTTCATCATCTCCCTGCAAACGTGATGTTACATTCTCCGTTTGCATTAGTTTCATGTCTTACGTTCAACGTACGTTTCCTGTACAGGTACCAAAATTTGTGTAACTCCCCACTAAATAGGGAATGGAATATGAAATGTCATGCAGCCATGAAAAAATCCACTCATTGGGTGGGTTTTAGATAGTGTAATTAATAAAGCACCGCATTCACATGCATTAATCCTGAAAAGCCTGGATCAGAGTGATCCTATCCAGTTCTTTTTTTTTTTTAAAGAACTAGTACAAAAGTGAGTTGGATTATATGATCAATGGAAGGGGAAAAAAAAGATAAGGTTTTATCCCATTTACATCTTTTGAACAACTGGGCCCAAGTTTCACACTCTCAGCTTGTCAAATACATGTGTTTCAGATCATTTACTGTAAAAGCTGCTCCGTGACACTCATTTGCTGACTTCACATGAAAATGCATGGCTTTATTATATGCAGAGGTTTGAGTTTTAAATGAGTGAATACAGCACTACGTATGACATAATGTTAAAAATGGTGAACAAAATGTTCAAAGGATGAAACATTTCCGTGTTACTTTATTATTCAGAAGAATAAGATTTGCTATGCACACATCATCAGTCTTTCAGGACTTCTCAGAAAGTTCAGAGATCTGGAACCTGATGTATCAATAATGTCTACACACACACACACACACAAGAAAAAAAAAATGTCTACATCTTTTCCCACAAATAAACTGGTGTTTAAAGAATATGCTATGAGAATTCATGGGTGTCACTCATACTTCAGACCATTACACATCTGTTTACAGTGACACAAACCTGATATGGTGTAGTGGAAATGAGAACATCAACATAAATCAAAACGCACCCGACAAACAGCTTGAGCAGAACTTAGAGCTACAAACAGACATTCCTTTTTTCTCCAGTTCTGCAGCGAGTTTTTCATATTACATCTACTCAACCTCTGCAAACAGTGATTTTGCATGCAAATTAAGAAATAAGGAAGAAAAAAGGAAAAAGGTTTGTGAATGTGGGTGGAATTTTGTGATGTCTGAAATTTACAAAAAAAAAAGGGGGGGGGCATGCATATGCTTTATGAATCTGGAGAAAATGATGTGTTTGGACATATGTCTTTTTCCACCATGTACACCATACAATGATTTTTTTATTTGCCTCTCTGAGAGTATGAATCACATCTGCTTGAACTCAGTTTAAATCCCAAATGATTAAAATACAGGAAAAGAGTTGAAACAGGTAGGAGCAGTTAAAACTATTAAGGATCATGTCTATATACCTGTGAAGTCAGACCCACCTGTTAGAAGAGTCTTAGGAGTACATCATGTAAGAAGCACACAGAACATTTTGTACCATAACCCCTGTGAGCTGACATCTGTCAGTATAACACACTATTTCCCCAGTCGGCTGCTTCTGATGTGTAACTTGCCAGCCACACACCGGAGAGTCTTTGGGGTGTTTACAACACAAAGGACTCATAAATAACTGGCTGATTTTCTGCTACTATGTGAAAGTGTAAAGTAGATGTATGAGGCACATTTTAGTGGTGACAGATCCATTCTTCAGCTAGTATGAAGACCTGTCATTACAGCTACTGTGATACAGGACAACAATACACTTATTGTTATTTTAAAAGCAGACTTTCTGCTGCTGTGTCAGTGGGCACCCTGATATTATTTGAGCAAACAGAAGGATATGGTGAAATATAAAATGGGTCCAAGCGCTACTTAACAAAATTATCAAAAAGTTTATAAAGGTGACATTTTAGCACAGTTATTATGTCATGGCACAGTAGCCCATGACATGAGATGGACTTAAATGCAGATTCAAAGACCGGCGGCAAGGAGTGAGTTTCAACAAAGAATATTTATTAATAACGTCTGGTGACAAGAGTAAACTCAGGCTATGACTAATAAGCTAATAAACATAAACTAGAAGGCAGGAGCCAAAAAAACTAAACTAGAGCAGTAATGCAAGTCACAATGGCAAGACAACTAAGGCTAGACAAGGCTAAGGCAAAACATGAGGTCACAGTGGCGACTGGGCGCAGGGACTGGGCTGGTGGAGCGAGGACAG
>VVHJ01005146.1:0-10284 GCA_015107715.1 Tylochromis polylepis
TTTCTTTTCACTGTCCCCCTCAAGTTTCTTGTATGCATAGAACAAAATTCATGCTGCCCCCCCTTTCACCACCCCTCCTCAGTCTGTCTGCCTTTCATCTGCTGTCTGTTAGTGTTATTTTAAACTACTGCAGTGGCAGCGGATTGCAGTAGAAAATGTTTTTTTTCTTTTATGTTGGCAAGCAAAACTTTTTCCCTACATCTTCAGTATGTATTGTCTCTACATGCAAAGAAGTAGCGAGCATTGATCATTTATTGTGATTAAATATGAAGGGTCATATTTCTGGCCTCAGTATTGATCATCCTCTGTAGGACCTCTGTCTTCTCAGAGATAAATTCTGATCTTCTCTAATTGTTTCCTCTTGCAGGTGAGGGCGGTGTGAGAAATGAATGTTTGTGTGACGGATCATCCTGCAGCAGCGGGGACCGATGTTTTGGCCAGCAGTGCTTCAGCTCTCTCGCGATGATAAACGGGACATCAGTCATTCGTAAAGGCTGCATTTTGGGTGACGAAGACCAGTCCTTGAGTTGCAGATCCACACCTCAGCTGGTGGTGAAGTGCTGCTATGGGCATTTGTGTAATATGAACATCTCCCTTAACTTCCCACTAAAAGGTGAGGCATTTGCAAAGAGAATTGTAAAATTGTCCTGCTTTAAACACTGCAGAACTTTGTGAAATTGAATTTCAGGAAAACTTTCTCAATGGATTTCACAAAGTTGTGAGTCTGTGGTAGCTGACTCCGTAGCCCCTTTTCCATTAGTACCTACTCGGATCGACTCGCCACGGAGTCTAGCCGTTTCCCTCGTTGCCAGGTTTAAAAAAAATGGTGGGTTTAATTTTCGTGAACGATACTCTCATGACTAATCAAGTGAGGCTACTGAGCAGCCAATCAATGGGATGCAGTCTGACAAAGTCACATTTTAGTACCCACTTGGATCGCTTGGAACCCCGGGTGAGCAGGTACTAAAAAAGTACTTGGTACCAGGTACTATGACCTAATGGAAAACCGTGGCGAACCGTGCCAAGTTGATCCAAGTAGGTACTAATGGAAAAGGGGCTCTTGGTAACAGCTGTACTGGTGGAATGCACAGATGGAAAACCCAGACGAGAAGTGTTTGGACTGTAACACCACTTTTATGCCTCTGAAGTGGCAACAGTTGACAATGAATGCATTGTGTTTTGGAATTTGGGTCCATTCATCCCATTCTCATGATCCAGCAAAACAAAATTTTGGGCATAACTCAAGAATTCATACACTAATCATGACAACACCCTTCACAAATACCTAATAGGATAAAATAATCAAGTAGCAGTAGCTACACAAGCTAGCGTGTGTGCTGCTTCCAGCTTGTTGGGTTTTTTTCCCAGCAATGTGTATATCTGCAGCACTACCTGCTGTCATGACTACAACTTTGTTTTCTATCAGAATCAGCTTTATTGCTATATGTGCAAACACATACAAAGAATTTTACCTAGAATACGATAGTTTCAGAGCAGAAAAAGAAAAGGCTCAGCAAGGTCAAGTCAAATCTCTTGTATTTATCTTTCTCATTACTGTAACTCAGAAAAATGTGCTCAAGTGGTTTCTTTCTTTATACATCAAATGCCACTCTTTATCCTCAGAGCCTCGACTTGACTGACAATAAACACCCATTGGTGGATAAAATGTAAACAGGCATTTAAGCTGAAACTTATTAAGTTATACAAGTGCAAGGCTGTAACTCTTGTTTATTGTTCAAGCTCTGTGCTTCAGCACATTCAATTTCAAGTAAGCTAATGGACTCTGTTAAAGTCTGTTTAATTTCCAGTAGCTTTATGCTAATGTTATTAGAGCTGTGCGTGAGATGGAGACCTATGTGTGACGTTATTCTACAGTATGGCTGCTCAGTTGTTGTTTGCTTTTACAGTTGACAACACAACGTACCACAAATACTTTCCTACATTAAAGTATCATTGCAATGAAAATTTATTTAAAATTGCAAGCTGGACAATCACTTGATCTGTCCCCTGAACCACGTGCATGCTTGTCAACAACTAAAATCAAAGATTTAAATAATCTGTTCTAGTCTATTTGAGTAGGCCTCCTGAATAAGTGTTGTTTCAGGAAAATACTAAAATTTGTTTTATACCAGGAGATGCTAGATTTCAAACAGGCAAAATGTTTTCTGCTCCCTTTGGTGAATGTCCAGCAAATGGATCTTTTCAACGTGCATGTTTTCTGATGTGAGTGAATGCCTTTTAATTTAATGGGTTGCTAATGGTATCAGTCTAATGGGTTTCCCCACATATCTATTTCCTCTTATCAGATGTACAACTGTCTGCTGGCAGACCAGTCCTCAGAGACCAAGACTGTGTATGCGAGGGCGGTGTGTGTGAGCATGACCATCGCTGCACAGGCCAGCACTGTTTCTCCGCTCTGAAGATGATTGATGGGGCAGCCGTCCAACAGAAGGGCTGCCTGAGGGACGACGAGGAGGGCAAAGCCACCTGTGCCATGCCACCCTCATCGGCCCATGTTGTCAAGTGCTGCCAGGGCCATCTGTGTAACAGGAACGTCACTGTGCAAGCCCCAGGGAAAGGTGACTTTGTACACATTGTACAGATTTCTGTTGGCTGCTGTTCCTTCACAGGCCTTATGTAACTTAGGATTGTGCAAAACTTTCATGTATGATTGTTTTTTTTTAATCAAACAATAATCTTAATTGGTTGCATTTTTTAAAAGTTTTCTTTCTGAATCTTTTGCAGGTAAAGTAGTCCTGAGTAAGTCCCTGAGCAAAGAGGAGCATGAGTGTGTGTGCGAGGGTGATTCATGTGGAACGCAGAATCGCTGCTCGGGCTACCAGTGTTTCTCATCTCTGACAGTCCGTGCCGGCACCATAGTGTCCCAAAAAGGCTGCTTTAAGGTCTTAGAACAGAGCACGATGACCTGCAAGACCCCGCCTTCCAGGGACCAGATAGTCGACTGCTGCCAGGGACACCTGTGTAATATGAACATCACCGTGGAGCTCCCTGTCAAAGGTACAGCACAATGCTACCCAGAATGCATCACATATCAGATTGTCCAAGATTTGCAAGAACTCTGCTTTCAGTGTTGAACTCTGAACTCTTTTTTTCCTTTTTTATCAAATCACTAACCACATTCAAATAAAGTACTTACCTAGATGTCTGAATATGAGACATCTAGGTAAGGAGTAGCCATATGGGTGGGTTTATGCTACGTTTTAGACTAAGCGACACACATTCACATTCTCCATCATCCTCTACTGAGAAGGCTTCAGCTTCAGCTGTGAAATTACCTGCCATGGCTGTTCTGGACTGTTTCTGTTGGCTTGAGTTACACGTCCATGTGGTCACACTCCTGGCACCTCATGAAACAGAGAAAAAGGAGAGACAGTGGGCAACTGGAGGGAGGTTTTGAATATTATTTAGTCATGGTCCACTTCTCCTCTTTCCTCTCAGTGGCTGTCAGGGCTGGCTGACAAGAGCCCAGAGGGTGAAGCCACCTGGGATTGAAAGAGTCAGGCATCGATACACAGAGCTTTTGTCCTTTTTTGTTTCTTTCACCTGTACCTTAGCCTTGACAATCTTGCATTTGATACTATGGCCTACATGACACATTTAGATCTAATATCCCTTAATCTTATCATCTTTGTTGGGCATTGAGGGAATAGATCAGTTATGAAAATGATTATATTGTATCCAGCTCTTTCCACAAATGGTTAAAATACATAGTTACAGTTTATTAATGTAGGTGGTATGTCAGTTCATTCTGTATAGTACTATTACTAATTCTACATTAGTCCTAGTAGTAGTACATAGTATTATGCTAATCCTGTTTCATTATTGATTTTCAGTTTTTCTCAAAGATATCATAATTTAAGCCAAAAAATTTGAAAAAAGTCTAAATAAATGGGAGTTGGTTTCAAAGCTGCCCCACATAGAAGATCTTGAGTTTAAAACAAATAAGTGAGGGGATACATCCCCATGTGTAAAAGCCCACATTTGACCACATTTCAGTCATACCATCCAGCAATACCATTTACCATATACCACTACTACCATACCATATGCATGACATGCATACTTTCCTATATTGCAGCCTCCTGTTTTTTGAATCCTCACAAATGCAGATAATCATGAAATAGATTTTTGTTATGTAACGTTTTGCAGCTGAATGCATTTCCCCATGTGTATTTGATTCAAATATAGTGAGCCCCTAGAAAGTGTTGCTAGTTATGTGTATTTGGAAGAAGGAGTTCATTATGCAAGTTGAGAAAAAAGGGATCATTGTCTGTGCTGGAAGCAAAGCCGAGCAGTCTTTTCCCTTGGAATGTTTGGAAAGTGTGAATGGTGGTCAGTTCCTCAGGATGGTCTCTGCTGACTTGATGAGCTCCACTAATGTGTGCATATGAGTGAACACTCTTGTGTGTGCGTATTCTTTATGCACCTTCACACCCACCCCAACTTGTTTCTTCAGGAGGCCTGCAGAGTGTTGCTATCCTGTGATTTGTGTATGGTTGAATCCTCAACATGTGTGGTCCAAGACCGCTCCCTCATTGTATCTGATCCTGAAACTCAATGAACTCGCTCCAGTGTGATTTACTGCAAGCAGCCTATACCAACTCTAGATTTTTAAAAAAAAAGAGAAAAAAAGAAGCTAGATTTAATTTGATTATGTTCTAAAACTATCTAAACTGATGACCTGATAGTGACACTATAAATTTTATCTGTTCCCTTAACAGCTGATGAGCAATCCAACTACAGTGTGACCACACTAGCTATTGTCATCGTGGCACCCATCATTGTCCTCATCATCCTCTCTGCTGTTGCTATCCTGGTGTTCAGAAGGATCCACCACAACCAAATGGAGAGACTAACCTCCCGAGATGCTGAATATGGAACTATTGATGGCCTTATAGCTTCTAATGTGGGGGAGAGCACTCTAGCGGTGAGTAGTCAATGGCACAAAGGTAGCTACCTTCATAATGCATCTGAAAAACCAATATTATTAGCAGCTCAAGAAATAGTATAATGCACTAGTTTGTTTGATATAAAACCTAATCAAATTCCAGTCTTTTATTTGCACCCATTACTTTCCTTTTGTAAGATGCCAGGTATGATGCACAGTTTCTAGCAAGACTCTTATCAACACTGTTGTGAAAAAAAGCAAGCGGTTACCATTGTTGGTTTCATTGTTTGAAAAAAAAATCTTTCTATTAAGAGGCAGATTTGATCTTTAAAAAAAATGCATGGCACACTGACTCATTACAGATGGATAACAGAGACTACAGCTAAAGTCACACTTTGGAAACCTTACAGTGCAAGTCTGCACTCCAGTAACAGAGATGTGTGATTCCTATTCTCTAATTATGTGTTGTATTACCTTGAGGGGTTCCTGTGATGATTTTTAAACACTGTTGGATTAGTGGGGACTTTTACCTTCTCTTTGTACACATTTCCACTATTTAAAAGATAAAAGAGGTACGTCAGCATCATAAACAGAATTCAGTCTTGTGATTAAGCTGTCATGCAATGGCACTGTAATTAAAGTTTCCTTCTCCTGGTATGAGTTAAACCTGTAAAAACTCCCATGTTTGCTATTTATTAAAAAAGTACTCATGTTTTTAGTAATTTGAATGAAATTATAGCTTGAATGGTGTCTAAACATAGCCTTATGTAGTTTCCGCTTTAAGTATGCAAGAGTGGTGTTAATTTCCTTATCAGAGAGCAGAAGTAATCCTCTGTGCGGATGTCTAGTGGACATGCAAAAAGTGAGGACGACTATTCATCTGTGGTGTCCGCAGCTGTCTGCATGCATGTCTGCAAGTGAGTGTAATCCCAGCCTTGGCTCACTGGCAGTTTGGGTCAACTTGCGCTAGATCTGTCTCCGAATACGGTTAAATCGAACTGTGCAGGCTGTTGCTCTGAACTTTCTTTCTTATTTTTAAGAACCTGTTGTTCTTGAGTAAAGAAAAGTTAAAGCAGTTGTACACTAGGTGCATATGTATGAATTTTGCGGCTGAATGCGTGGGTGGTACCATTGCTCCTCCCAGTTTTTGTTTTTTTGTTTTTTTTTTCCAGTCGGTTAGAGGAATGTCTTTTGCCATTTCTCTTCTCTCCACTCATGCATGGATCGTAAGTTTTCTGCGGTTTTGAAGCCTGCTAAACTAATCCAGAATTTAGGTGGAGTCCTGTGGTTAGCATTTAGTCTGAAAGGCAACCCAGCACATTCATTGGCTCGCACACTGTGTAATCATGTTCAGCATAAACTGAGTCCAACTGGTGCCTTAACAAAATACTTGGTTGTTACCGTCTATGTTACCATTCAGTAATCTTTCAAGAGTTGTTCTCTTTCGATAAGCGTGTCTAAACTTGTGGTCTAAACTTTTCAAATTCCAGATTATCTGATTTATTTTTCCAGCACCACGAGAAAGGTTATTATGAACAATGGTATGCTTGTGAAAAATGTTTGACCCTCAGTAGCTGCTGCCTAGACTTCCTTTCTGGTTATAATGATATTGCAACGTACTGATCACATTCTGCTGCTTAACAGCCTGGCCCAAAGATGCACTCCTAAAAACAATCCTCCTGCACCAAAGAGAGGGGTTTAAATTCTCTGCAGAGCAACTCATCATTCATTTTATGGCCTCTGCCTTGCATTCCTGTGTTGTGATTCCAAATTGTCTCTCAGGCAGCTCTTGCATTATGCATTTGTTTATCTGAGGCATCACTCTCCTCTATTTTCAATCCTCATTCTCCCCTCCTAGTTAGTCATTTGTTTTGCTCAGCTGCTGCTGACTATGTTGCTGTGCACTGCCCTCCTGTGTTAGCGCTGGGGTGCTGCACGTCTTGCAGATGAGATAAAAATAAAAGGCTTAGCAGCATTGCGCCTGTTTTGGAGTCTGGCCCTTGGATTAGATAAAATCTTCAGCACCCACACCAGTCACCAGGGAGGGGGTGGTACTTCTGTTATTTACTCAGCAGGGGGAACTCTGCAACACTAGCACAGAAACACACACACCCACCCACACACATTATCTTGGTACACACAGCTTGGCCCCCTCCATCCCATGTGGGTGCCACATCAAAGACAGCCTGCTTGTATTAATCTCCATCGGAGTCCCAGATGCTCCACATTTCATCATTTTTAGGCTTGAGCCACAGGATTCTTTTGGGATGCTTTTCATTCATATAGATCACATACAAATATATCCACAGGCGCACAAATAAATTCATAAGCTCTTTTTTCTCAATTTAAGAAAAATGTTTTTCTCTTTCCCAGGATTTGCTGGATCATTCCTGCACTTCAGGAAGTGGCTCAGGACTCCCTTTCCTTGTTCAGAGAACTGTTGCACGACAAATCACACTAAATGAGTGTGTGGGTAGGTGCTCTGTCAAAAGATGTATTCCTATTTGCAATAGCACATTTGGGTGTGGGGGGGAAATCAGCCTCCTCTTTTCATTTTAAATTGACACGGTAACTGAGCAGACTGAAGGTCCTCTGGCAAAGAAGTGTTGAGATGTAAAGGGTGCTCCTTCGCTCAGATTAAGCATAGGGGCAACTTTACAGCTTTGGCAGCACAGATTGTGAAGGGACAAACCTGCACAGCCATGTATATTGAGTGCTCAGTGCTTGTATACTGACCAGCAACAACATTAAAAGCACTGATTTGTGAAGCAAATAACATTGCTGTTCTCGTCAAAAAATTTGCTGAGAAAACACAGTTCCTGGCATTCATTTGGATGTTACTTTGACACTTACCACCCACTTAAATATTGTTCTTGAGCACCCCCAACTGGGAATGAACACTCACCAAAAGCAGCATCCTCCTCCTGCAGCATAATCTGCCTCACCACAGTTTAAACCTCAGTAACAGAGTCCAAAGTGCTACCCTGCTTCTAAACTGTCTAGAACCCAGTATAATCGAGCATCTATACGAGCAGTCTTATCAGAGGGCCCATCCTGGAACCAACAGGAACCAGAGGATATAGTGCTAATGTCCCGCTGTCCAACAGTACAAGACACACCCTGAAAGCGTCTGGTCTTAATTTTGTGGCTGATGGGTGTATACCAGATTACAATACTTTAGAATGTCTTGTTTGATATACATTTAGGTAGGAGCTGATCATTAATATTGCTAATACAATAATTTACAACCTTTCATTTAGTATTTTGCAGACTGATAGGCCTTCAAATTGAAATTCCTGTTTATATTTAACTTGTTCATGACTTAAACAACGTGTAAATCCTGTGTCAGCATTCAAAACATGAAATTCAGGAACTTCCAAATCTTCAGATAAATCACCAAGAGAATACAAATATGAATTTGAAATTGGTTGCAAAACAGACGAACAGTGAGCATATCGTGAAAGTGGGCCAGAGTGAATGTGCAACAGTTCAGCAGTGAAGTCCCCAGAGCTATAATTGCAATTCAGTCTTGAGATTGTTTTATGATAAGTGTCAGTGACAATGCTGGCAAGAGTGAGAATATTTTCATGTAAACACATTGCCACAATGTGTTGTGGCAATTTGTTTTTATGAAAAGGTACTTATGTTGAAAGTCACTTGTGTTGAAATGACTTCCCTCACCCTGCATCCCTTGAAACCAATTTTTATTACAATTATGGATTTTTGGCCACTGGGGGGCAGTATAATAAGCTGCCACATATAGTAAGCCCACAAAGTTATGGCTACTAAAAAAAAAATATAAGTACTTAAATTTTAAGGACATTGGCATTCAAAGGACACTTTTTTGTTTTGTTTTTTGCCCTCCTGATACATATTATTTCAAATATTCACTTTCCCTTTAGGTTATCTTGTTTACTATCTTTTAACAGGTAATTGTTTGTAGCTGTTATATATTACACATTATCAACCAGCCATTCAGTATCGTGATAAGTTAAAAAGCTGCAGAGATCTTCATGCTGTAAGAAATATGATGAATCTTCATTGTTGCCACAAAATGGATCAGTGCAGGTTTGAATGTTACACAAAATGGAGTCCACCAAGTGGGCTCATAGTAAACTTGGTGGAATATGAACAAAGTGTGTGTGTGTGTGTGTGTGTGTGTACCGATTCCTAATTTTTCTTTTTACTTGTCAGGCAAGGGCCGTTATGGTGAAGTGTGGAGGGGCCAGTGGCAGGGAGAGAATGTTGCGGTTAAAATTTTCTCTTCCCGAGATGAAAAATCTTGGTTCCGAGAGACTGAAATCTACAACACTGTGCTGCTGAGACATGAAAACATCTTGGGTATGCAACCTTTAATAAATGATCAGATTTAGTGAGCTCTAATATGCACTGAAGGACACAACAACCGTTACAGTTGATATCATATCAAGCTGTCACTCTTAGGAGTAATGCATGATCTAATATTAGACTTTGAACTATATAGGTAGTGTGTTGTGTAAGGATGTTTCATGTTAAAATCAATGCATGCTAATGTATCATTGATTGCATGTTTACATTTCTGTTGATCAACAATATTTAATTTCATATCTCTCCACGTAGGCTTCATCGCTTCAGACATGACTTCGAGGAACTCCAGCACCCAGCTGTGGCTCATCACTCACTTTCATGAGATGGGCTCCTTGTACGATTACCTTCAGATCAACACCCTCGACGCAACCAGCTGCCTCCGGATGGCGCTCTCCATTGCGAGCGGTCTGGCGCATTTACACGTCGAGATCTTTGGCACTCAGGGCAAGCCAGCTATTGCCCACCGAGACCTGAAGAGCAAAAACATATTGGTGAAAAAGAACGGACAGTGCAGCATTGCTGATCTCGGTGAGAATAGTGTGCACGTGTGTTTGTGTTAACACAGAAGGGGTCCACAACGTTGCAATGACATGCATGGCAGGGCAGGGAGATATTGCAACAGTTCATAAACATGATTCTTTATGGAAAAAAAACTTTGAAGAATACAATTGGCAATGTCTTTGCTTCGAGTTTTGGCTTCTTCTCTTCCTATATCAGTGCTGATGTGGCAGTATTGCTTGAGGGGGGACAGTCAGGAGATTACTGCAGCGGCTACATGCGCCTTAACGGCAAAAATAAATAAAAGTGAGAGCTATTACTGGTGACACGTGAAGCAACCAAGGCTGCTGGTATACTGGGGCCTTAAACTGACTACAAAATGTAGACCACCATGTGCAAAGCTGTGCGTAGGGTCTGCAAGATCAGTGCACAAACGTACCAGTTTTTTTTGTTTGGTTTTTTTGAGACATTAAGGGAGCTAATGAGTTGCTAATTGGGTTTTTTTTCGTGTGTTTTTTTTTTTTTTTTTA
>VVHJ01005146.1:10304-41697 GCA_015107715.1 Tylochromis polylepis
TTAGTGAGGTGTTTTTTTTGTTTGTTTGTTTTTTTTAACATCAGCTACATCTGTCAGTGTTATGAAGGTTTAGTATGATATGACGGCTAAAACCAAAGTGTTGAAACAGAAGATAAATGCTTCCTTTGTCTTGTTCTGTGCTGCTTCATCATATTGAGGCATAAAGGAAATGTAGAGTAGGGCGTTCTTTCCTCCTTGTGCTGCAGATAAATTTACAAAGGGCTGCTGTTGGCCTTGAGGCGAAGCTTTTAGGATCCTGGTTATATACCCCAAAGAACTCAAAGCCTTACAGATCCCAGTTGCTCCAAATATAAAAAAATATATATGTTTGGGCGAGAGTTAAAAAAACGGTACAGCAGACAGCTATGTGGAGAATGATGGAGCGTCTTGGTTTTAGTATTTTATTCAGTGCAAACAATAATACGGCTTTAATAAAAGCAGATCCGAGCTGATGAAGATTAGCTGAAGAAGGTTACAATTTAGTCACTGAATAAGAGACGCATTCGCTTCAGGGTTGCTTCATCTGTCTGCTCGGTCATATTTATCATTTCAAAAAAATATCCTCTTCCAAGTGTATTGCTTTGCCCTTAACTGAAAACACATTTTGAGGACCTAGGTTCATTTTATCTAATACATCAATGTTCCGTTTGCAGATGCTTGAATAACATCTAATTCAGGGACAAGCCATAACCTGGCGACAGGCTTGACATGTTTACAGGCTCGATTTAATAAATTCTGCTCTGAATGACGCATTTTGCTGTCCTTACAAACATGGTAGCTGCTGTTTGTCTCCTAAGTGAGTTGTTGTTGGGTTGGAGTACATCCTGTTTGGGGGAACAGGACCGTGCATGGTGAACAAATAGCCTTCCAATCAACTGATTTAAAAGATGAGTGTCGGAAAAATTGGTCTCCTCTTCACTCCAGTATCTGTATTAGTTATTGTTGCCTCACTTGGCTGATGACTTAATTGAAAATATTTAGTAATTACCTGTTTCAGAGAGTTGAAGTATTTTCTGTTTTAATCTCATTGATTACATGTGAATAAGAGGCGATTTAAAGTGTTCTTTTGTTTCCATTTGAGGTCTGGCGGTCATGCATTTTCAAGACACAAACGAGTTAGACGTGGGGAACAACCCTAAAGTTGGAACAAAGCGCTACATGGCCCCTGAAGTGCTCGATGACGCCATCCAGATGGACTGCTTTGAGTCCTACAAGAGAGTGGACATTTGGGCCCTGGGCCTCGTCTTGTGGGAGATTGCCAGGAGGACCGTCAGTAATGGTCAGTACATGTTTTACACAACATTGTCCTGCTAGATTCAGTTCTGACCTGTCTTGATTACATCATAGTCAGAGGCTATCTGTTAGTCTTGGATGGGTGTAGTAGAAACTATAAGAATAGCTGCAAATATCATGTTAGCGATCAGAAAATTGGGCATGGCATACTTGTGTTGTTTGCACTGATATGGCTGTAGTCGGGCCTTTCTTCAGAAACAAAGCAAGTCATTGCTTCAGCTCGGACTGAGTAAAAGCTTTTTATATTGATGGAAAGACGTAGCCTTGATACACTTTCTGCGAAATAAAACCCACTTCTTATCTTCACTGTTAAATAAGTTTATCACTTTATAATAGAAAGGGGCTTTAAGCAGGATTTAAGATACTGAGTGTATCATCAATCATCCAATGTGTCATCCATCATTATAATATATATTTTTATACTTTACACTCTTAAACTGTGCAATCTCAGAAGTAAACTGTTGCATCATCTTCTTCGTCTTCTTCTTGTAGGAATTGTAGAAGACTACAAGCCCCCTTTTCATGATGTGGTCCCAAATGATCCGAGTTTTGAAGATATGAGGAAGGTTGTGTGTGTGGATCAGCAGAGGCCCAACATCCCAAACAGATGGTTTTCAGACCCAGTAAGTAATGTTACTTTTTTCAGTAATACACAAATGAAGTCTTGTGAAAATCCAGAGTTTTTACTGTTTACATCAGGCACGTTGATCGATTTCTGTTTTTCCTCATTTTTAGACTTTAACCTCCATGGCTAAACTCATGAAGGAGTGCTGGTACCAGAATCCATCAGCCAGATTAACAGCACTGCGCATCAAAAAGACTCTCACAAAGATCGACAACTCTCTGGATAAAATAAAAACAGACATTTAAGCCTTCCCTGAGAAGATGAAGCAGGCATGTACTGAGGGCCATTGAAGATGTCCGGAGGATGGACCACCTTAGAGAAAAATCTCACAAGATAAATGACTCAATAATTTCAATGCCCTTATAGTGGCACAGACTTATATTTATTTTAAAACATTTGAGGGAGATATTTTGGCATCCAAAGATGGCTTACCAGGCATTTCCGAGACTGCCGATGGTCTTAGAAATGGGAAAATATCTATTTCAACTTTTATCATAGGAGCTACTATTAGAAATGTTCTTCAAGGAAGAAACTTACCAGGGCATTTGAGTAGGGTTGCTTGTTTTTAAAAGAGCAGATTTTGTTTTAAAACATTTTCTTAGCTAGGAAAATGTCTGAACACGGTCATTTCTTTATCTCTTTAATTGTACTGCGTTGTTCTTTTGCATTTTGGTCGATCCATTTGGAAAAGATGTCAACTTGCTAGTTGAACTTGCCTAGTCAGTCAGCAAACTTTCTAACACAGTGAAGATGTCGAGGTGTGTTATGTCTCACTTTGTGTCCTATACCACTGTTTACGATGCTGTCAGAACAAGTTTCTTGGGATTTTGTTCAGTTCTGTAACATTTAGTTGTACAGTTAAGTCAGTGGTACCATCCTTTTCCTGATATCGTCCAACTACAAGGTACTCTGCTGCAAACCTTTTGTATATCATCATTAACTTTACATTGAATTATTTTTATCTTGTTTTGTTTCTTCAGCTTTACAGAGACATATGCTAAAAGAATAAATACAATATCTGCTAGATGATGCTGAACTGTATTCCTCCAGAGGCCTGTAAGTAAGCCCGTGAAGCCTGTATATTGTCTTAACACGTGCATTGTTGTTTTAATGCGTGCATTGTCAAAGTAACTGAAGTCAAACTTCAGCGTTTTTTTAATTTCTTTAACATTTTATATCAATTAGTTATTTCTATTAATTAAAATTGGGGAAAAAAAACCAAGTATATTACATCTGACTGGTGTCTTGATACTTTGTCGACCGTTTACTCTAATTAGAAATATCTCAAAAGTCTAAAAGAATTTCAAAACCTTGACATAAATTCAAATGGTGATGCCTTCTATTTTTCTCGACCACCACCTTCATCAGGCTCCTGTTCAGTAAATCTTCTTTTGATGTGACCTTTCTTCAGAGCCATCACAGGAGATTTACAGTTTTGCTTGCAAGTAAAACATCTTGAGGGTTTAATAGATTTTTGGAAATCTGGCTGCTATGCTTACATGTATTTGATGCCTTGAATGATGAAGCAGCACCTCAGTTTTTTTTTTTCACATAACCTATCAAAATTTTAGCACAGCTTTCTTAATTTTGATAAGTAATCCACACGACTACAGAGAGTCTGTCTAGCCTCACCTGTAACGTGTTCACTGAAACGTCTCGTCATACCTTTGCTTTATTCCTGATTGGTAAATGTTAGTATGCTAAGATGGAAAACTAATTGTATGAAATTGAGTGGTTAGCCTCAGCATGCTGCTACTGTCTCTACTCTAAAATGCCCATTTTCATTTCACTTTGTTGAAGCTGGGCTTTGATGTCAAGATGCTATTATGACAGCTGCTAATCTGTTAAGTCTTAAATATACAGCTGTTTTGTCCTTGTACGTTCTGAGTACAGTCTCTGACTGTTCTAAACTTTTCCAGCTTCTACGAATCTAAAATAAAATTCAGCCCACAGTGCATAATAAGGGCTTTTTCCATCTCAAGAGGAATATCAGCGCTTTTTAGCTTTTTTACAGAGAGCAGATTTTGGCAGTGTCAAACTAAAACTGGTTACAGACTAATTAATATGTTAAAAGAGCTATAGGCCAGATGACTGAATGACAACAGGGGATGTTTAACCATGTTAAGATGTCAGACTTTTAAGGTATACAAGTCTTCATATTGAGTGCCACTTGATCCATCCTGTGACTGCAGAGCAGAGGTTTGCCTCCAGCAGTTTTAAAGTCCCGTCCTGTTTCTTTGAGGTTTAGGGCTAGACTTGGTTAAACTGTAT
Source organism: Tylochromis polylepis (assembly GCA_015107715.1). Lineage (NCBI taxonomy): Eukaryota > Metazoa > Chordata > Actinopteri > Cichliformes > Cichlidae > Tylochromis > Tylochromis polylepis. The sequence continues at coordinate 14,494 of VVHJ01005146.1, forward strand.
TCATCTGAGAGGGTGTAATGGTGATGCAGTATGTGTTACTTTTTCCCCGAGAGTAAATCTCAAAATATTCCCCCAAAAAATTGAACATTAAAAATAAACAATATAGAGTCATTTTTCTTCCACTCATGGATAAACAAAAAAAGACCCAAATTTATGAAAATCCTATATTTTTAACCATTAGTGATTTTTTTTTTTTAAAAAAGGAGAAAAATAAAGTCTTGGCTGTTTGTTTGGGTTTTTTTTTTTGTATTGTTTTGTTTTTTTCTTAGCACCCTCAATAAATATTGTACCTTTGCCTGTCAGTGTATCTTTACATTTTTTTTCTTATGTTGGTGCTGTGACTTGATGTTCTCCTAGCAGTGCCTTGATGAAGATTGTGTCAGTCACCACATTAGTAGTGATTAATTTTCTTAACTGCCAAGGACCGCAGTTGTAGCAGAGACTGTTGGTGCTGTGAGACCCCCCCCCCTAAAAAAGCCAAGGTTCCTGGTTTCAGAGTTTACTAGCAGCTGCCTCGCCACTCATTGTTTGTAGACACTGTGCATATCGTCCATGAATAAATAGATTTAAAAAAAAATAAAATCACGATTTTTGACTGTGTTCTGATCGTGTAGTCTGCCTGAGGTGGGATCAAACCTTCAGTCCCTGGTGGCATTGGCACCCTTTGTTGCTATGCAGCCTGAGCAGCAGAAACATGGCTGGCTGTAAATAACTTCTTTCATGCAGGTGAGTCCAGCTTTGAATGTACAGCAACGTCATTCACTGATCATCAACTAAGAGTGTTTACTTTCTGCCTTGCTGGGAAGGAGGTCAGCAGTGGCATCTGCGTAGCTTTGTTTCTTCTGTTTTTGCTTCTCTCATCCAGGGAGAGCAGTTGGAATGGCTACAGGATGGGCTGGCTGGTGGATTACCAAACTCTCAAAACGGGCAACTGCCAGATCCTCAAGGGCACCACACTTCCAATTAACTGTTTTGTTTGGTTTTTTTGGTTGTTTGTTTTTGTTTATTTTAAAGGAATTTGGAAGTACAATATTAATATTGGTGGGACCAGCATTATTGTCATAAGCTGCATATAAAAGATGGGAGTTATCCGCAGGATTGCAAACTCACATTTCAGAGCCTGAACAATGGTGGGCTAAAGCTGCCTTGGCATCCACCTGGCAAAGCAGCTGTACACCAAAATTAAAAATTTAATGACGTTTTAAAGGGTAAGTTACCAAAAAAAAAAATCACTCCAGTACTGTTGTTAGGTGTAGATTAGATGCCATTAATAGCTCTTTATAAAGGTTGTAAACATATGTTGCAAGCTGTAAAACTGCAGTGACTTGCTGATCAGCTGTGTTGTTATCCACCTGTCAGTCAAAGCAGTCATGACCCCTAATAATGACATGACAGGCTTAATGACATTTTAACAGGCAGCTACAAAGGAGAATCATCCTTCAGCAGTTTTTTCTTTAATATAAAAGGAAACATTGGCTTCCTTAGAGCCCAAAACTGTTTTTGTAGCAGGCTGTAAACATGTTTTTAAAGTTGGGCTTTGTAACATGGGAAGTGACTGGCTTTTTGGGGTCAGCCTCCATTGGAGAAACTGAGGTTTTGGCACTTTGCATTGGCTCCATTTTTTAAGCCTGGAAGGCTGCCACTGTGCGTAAAAGGGCTCAGAGTACATTAAGACACATTCTTAAGACATATTCGTTCTTTCTGCATTAACTGACACTAATTGCACTCAGGGAAGGACAGAGTGCTCATTTTCTCATGTGTTCATTAGGGAGCTCAGCGGTCTTGTGGATTATTTATTAATAATGTATGGGCTACAGATTGGCTAGATTGTCGCGTTGTAGTTAGTAATTTCCACAGATTACACTGTAAATAGTTTAACATCTCTGCACATTCAGTAAATAAGTGAGACCTCAGTGAGCAGAGGTAATTTCCTTATCCCTTTGGCAGACAGGAGGTGGTGTTTCATTGGACCGACAGCAGTTAAATGGATGTGCGACGCACTTTCTCTCTGGCTCCCATTCACATGTCTTTATCAGAGGTCTGCAGCGCTAATCCTCTTAAAGTCCAGTCAACAGAGGCGGAGCAAACTGCGTTTCTCGATCGTTTACAGACGGAGGCGTTTGTGGCGGGGGTGCATGGCCGACGGACTTTACCGCAATGTTTATTTGCTCTGTTTTCTGTAGAGTAGCTGTGTAAGCGGTGCGTCAGAGTGGGAGCAGATGCGGCTCTTACCATGACTCGTCCCGGGAAGCAGTGCTTTCAAGCGACGTTGATCTTCCTGACTGTCGCCCAGCTGACTGCAGGTACACAGTCTTAGGGTGCAACATGATAATAAGCTGTGCCACTTGTTTTTTTTTTTTTTAAGGTTTTTAATGAGTTCTTAGACCGCCTACACTAACTCAGTTAGTATAGTTGACTTTTCAAAATCACACACAACTTTATAGCAATAAAAAACAAGAAGTTAGCACCAAAGATGTGATCAAAAGTGGAGCATTTCTTTTTCTTATTTTGTTGATGCTGAAAAGGTCTGAAAGTGAAGTTACCGCCCACAAACAGCATGTGTGCGGCTGGGAAGTATGGGTGTTAAAAGACACGGTATTTTCAAGCTGTCCGTAAGTAGGTTTGGCTAAAATATGTGGAATAAATGTGGTCAGCTTTAGTACACATGCTGTGATGTATCATTTCAAAGACCTTAAAGCATTTATCTTGTAGCCTGTTTGTATCTAGGATTAAAAGGTTTTGCTTAATATGAAATAGAAATATTAATTATTTGTTTTCTGTGGTTGAATTCATACTAGACCCCTGAAAGGATAGTTGATCAGTCAAAAAATAACCTGGAGCTACTCTCATAACTTGATAACTGAGGTAATAATTGAAGTGTCTCTAAAGGGATTTGCAGCTTTTTCTTGTCATATGTTTTGCTTTTGAACTACTTGTTGCTCAAAACTACTTATTTGCTGAACACTGGGCTGTAGGAAATCCTTTTTTGGAGCCTTCACCATTTTCTTTTATTCTGCAGACCAAACTATTCATTACAGAAATAGATGTCAGGTTTAACTGATGAAAACAATCCATAGTTTCCACCCACATTCATGCTGCATCTTGAAGTAAGTGCACCAGTGCAGTAACACTGCATTTGATATTGATGAAATACATTAAGAATTGGAGAATCCGCAGCCGCTCGACTCCAGAGCTGGAAAACAGAACAGGTGCTAGTTCATAAACACAGCCTGGCTTGTTTGGCTGCTGGTGGATTCAGGTACACAGAAAGACAAACTCCAACTTGGAAAAACAGTGTTTGAATGCAGTGCATGTTTTACTACATTTCCAGTGGGGCAAGTAGGTAGGTGGGTTGAACTGGATGAAAACTATTGTTTGGCAGACTTTTTTGTCAGGATCTTTGTCTAATGCATTTTGTTGAAAATAATTCAAAAGTACAAGTTTAAGGGCATTTTTTTTTCATCTGAGATTCTCTGACTTAAGGTAACAGGTTACAGGTGACTTAAGGTAAGTTGTACCAGTTGCACTCTCTTAGTCACTCTGTGACACCTTTAGCTATGTAATAGCTTAATTTCTAATGTAATGCATGAGTGAAACTTTTAAAACAACCAGTTATTGCTTAATTGCGCTCAATGCCTCTTATTGCTTAATGCCTCCAAATTATTCTACAAGCCTCGGTGCTATTCTTCTAGACACTGGAATTCCATCTGAATAATTGGGCTACTTAAAAGGTTAACAAGGCTCATTAAATGCAGATTTAAGTAAAGCCAGATAAATAAACAAAGTAAAAAATGTTTCTATTTCTACACTCTTTGCAGTGAACGGATTCCTTATTTGAGTAATATTGGGGTGATTTTCCAGTGTGGCAAATATGCCCCCTGTGTGTACCTGTTCTCTGTTATTGTAAACACTTTCTCTGTTACATCAGTGCAGATACTAGTTCAAAGGGACTATCGAGTTTGGTCCACAGTTATAACAAGACTTCACAAAACTGCAAATAACAGTGTTATACTCCCCAACACAGAGAGAGAGAGAGAGAATTAATTCGTCACTGACTCTAGTGACGCCTGAGGAAATTAGTAATTATTCTTTCAGGATTGAGGGGTGCTGCAGGGCTATCCAAACCTGTTAGTTTATGGAGAACGATTTAGAAATGTGAACAGCATGTTTAGAATTTGTACAATATCTCATTTAAGAGTGCTCATTACTGTCACTGCTCAGATTCAGCTTTCCACTCTAAGGTTTGTCACAAAACAAACTCTAAAACCTGTGAACAGATTCAAAGCAAAGATCCGCTCCCAAATTGAATGGATGTGGAATCAACTTTGATTAATTGTTGGTTTTCTTGTCATAGCTTTTTTTCTTTTTCTTTTTTATATGCATGCAGAGGCATAACTACTGACTCTATGATCAAGTAAATATGGGGTAATATGAAGTTACTGAAACAGAGAGAATTAAATATAGATTTGCAATTTACATATATATCATCATACGATGGTGATTTAGAGAGAGAGCAAATGATTAGACAAGTTTCTTGTCAAAATATTGTTAGATTATGTGAGGTTTCAGAGTCCCATTCAAGAATATATCTAAGAAACTTTCTTAAATTGCACTCGTCGTTTATTGAGAGAAGTTTAGATTTTTGTTTTCACTAATTTGATGCATTGAGCCAATAAAAAAAAGTTAGTTTTTCATATTGCAGTTTTTATTAAGAAGTTTTTGGGCCTTTTATAAACTCTCAACAAGATTTTGAACATGTTTATTTTGGACAAATAGTTTTGCCATTTAAGACGCACGATCCCCAAATCAAGCCTTACGTCTCCGTCAGCATTATACAATGGAGAAAATGAAAATAAGAAAAAGAAGGGATTAAACACACACACCTGTGCTCAGGCGTTCATCTGCTTTAAAAAAGGAAACTCTTGCTGCACCTCGGTGTATTTTAACTTAATTGTCCTTGAAGAGGTTGTTACCAAGCAACCCCGGGTATGCTATAAAAAGGAAAAAAGTAATCTTATAGTCTTCACCTGAACTTTTTTTGTGCTGATTTTGTCAGCAGGTCTGTCTCACCAAGACGAGCATTACAAAAACCTTTAAAAGAGAAGATTGGTGATATTTCTAACTGCCAATCAGTCCCATTTAAAGACTAAAAAGATGAAGAGTTATTGCTGCTCAGTTGTCCACTGGGTATTATGTTCCTTCAGTATAATGAAAATCAAATATGTCTTCGTTCCTTCACTTCTACCGCAGTTTATCCATTTGGAGTGTTTCGTTGTGAGTTCCCTCATTTTGGGGCTGGCTTGAGAGATGTCTGCCGGCTCATAAATTCAGAAAAATCAGGTGACACGTGGTCTGTAAGTGCTTTTTGTTTGGTTTGGTTTTTTGTTGTTTTTTTAACAGCAGCAATGTCTCTTTTCAGAAATCATGACAAGGTCAAAAAAAATTCTTTAATCTTTGCCATGAGCACTTTCATGCAGGAGATATTTCCTTTCTGCCAAACTACACCTGCCATCCCTATCACTCTGCAGAAGGATTCATGCACTCATGATGAGAGCATTATGGGATGTAAACATTAATGATGTTTCCTCTCAGCAGAGCTATAATTAACTAGCTGCATGCTTGTTTTAGTGGTTGTAGACTGTAGGAAGAAAATAGTTGTTACATGACACTGGTGAAAGTAAGATTGTGGTTGTATTTCTTTTTCTTATTCTGGAAAAAGAGACATCAGTTCTGTTTGTTGAACATGTTTTTGGCACCTTAGTCACCACAAGGTGAGTGCCATTTTGTTCCATTATACTCAGAGAGAAGCCAGACATTACAGCCAACATGTCCAAAACTGGGCAGCTTGCACCAAAACCACCTGAATGAACAGCACAGCAGGCTGGAGGAAAAATATACAAATTAAATTTGTCAAAAACTTCTCTTTTGAGACAGTCTACCATTGTCTACTGTCTACTTTGTGTTATTTGGATGAAAATCTTTGCACTTCAATGGTTAGACTACAAGATGTTGAAAATAAACATTATGTTTATAAAGATATTATTTTGTTATGTAATGATATTTGTTTAAATCCCTTTTTCATTCTTTGGCTATTCCAGATTTCAGGTATCATATAACCTCTGTCTGACATGCATAATACAAGTCAGATTTACTTATAAGACAGTCATAGTTCATGGGACCTGAGCCAAGTGAGCAATGTGGTTCCAGATTTAGTGGTACAAAATGCAAAGTCAATGAAAAATTGATCGGCTTTCCAGGAGATTCATGATGGAGCAGAAAAAACAAGAGTCCGGAATAACCAGGGATTGATTTTTGATATAGCTATGTATTGATGATTTTATGAAAACACAAAACAAAAAAACATAAAAATACAGCTCATTAAGTTCATTTCTTAATATTTTGCTTCCAATGAGCCAGACTTTCTTGTATTTTTAGAAAACTGGTCTCTGGGTTTTCTGAAGGTCTTTCAAAATTTTTCTTTGGACATTGTCTGCTTTTTCACTCATTTTCTGTCCAGCCCTGTACCTAACCATTTTCAGAAAAAAATGTTTTTTGTTTGTTTGTTTTTAACACTGATCTATATTTAAGTATAAAAAGGTGACTAGGTGAAGGAACTAGGCAATTATAACCAGCATTTTTGTATCTTTGGGCCTTTTGTTTCTAGGAGCCTGTCAAGGCACAAGTTATTCCTATTTATTTAGTTGAATGTACAAAAACAGCATAAAGTATTTTTGCACCAACAAGGTGAATTCCAAAGAGTTATCAGCAGAAAACTTGGCACATCTCAGCATGGTATTCAGTGTCCCCTTAAAAATTCTGTAAAAACTGGACAAATGGAGGACAAAGGAAGAAATGGCAGGGCTAAAAATATCTACAGCAGATGGACAGTATCTGAAAGTCATATCCTAAAGAAATAGGAAACAATCCAGCTAAGACCTGACACAGGACCTGAGAGATGCATCTGGTCCTTCAGTTAATCTGTCTACTGTCCACTGCAGATTCATCAGAAATGGTCTCAGTGGAAGGGTGGCTGTCAAGAAGCCATTCTGACAACAGGTCTTATGGAGTGATGGATTCAAATTAAGGCAATGAAGGATGACTTAAGACTATTGCACAGTACTGTAAGTAAAATAATTAAATTAAATTAAATAATTAGCAATTTTTAAAAGTTATTTGGGTTTTTTTTTCTTGTGAGCAGGCAGTGCACTCTTGCTTATCAGACACTGAGTGGCTTATGGAACAAAGCATGACAACAGCTCCAAGTAGAACACAAGATTATGTGGGTGTTAAACTAAGAGGCATTAATCTGGTTCCTCCACCTCCATCCATTTAAGAGCATAGATGTCATTATGTAACAGGAGGATCCTGCTACTGAAGAGTTAAAAACCACTGTTTTCACTTACAGATCAATGAAGTACAGTAACTGCTGTCAGCCTTAAAGTGTCTGAAGGCAAGTATCACCAAATGCCAATATCTTTCAGGTTTGAAGTGTGTGTGCCAGCTGTGTGCCAACAACACCTGTGAGACAGCAGCAGACGGCGCCTGTTGGAACTCTGTGATGCTGATTGATGGGAAGGAGGAGTCAGTGAAGTCCTGCCTGTCCCCCTCTGAGATGAAAGGCCAGGTCTTCTGCTACAGCTCCAGAAATGTCTCCAAAAGGAACTGTTGCTTCACTGACTTCTGCAACAACGAGACCCTGCACCTATACCCAGGTACAGCCCACACGATGCTACTGACCTGAGGCCATTGTCTCTATTTGTCTGTACTTTTTTTGGGGGGTTGCGTTTTGAAGCAGAAATAATACAGAGATATAGAAACAGTGCACAATGCAGCAGCACTGTGGCGGGACCACCTGGCCAGCTGGGGCCTCTGTGTGCAGTTTGCATGTGTGTTTACTCTGGATACTCTGGCTTCCTCCCCCTCTCCAAAGACATGTATGTTAGGTTAGCCTGTCGTTCTAAATTCGCAGTGGGTATGACTGTAAATGCTTGTCTGTATGTTTGGGTTAGCCCTGCAATGGGGCACTTGTCCAGGGTGTACTCCGCCCTACATAAACTGTGATAGCGGATACAAAAATGAATAGATTTATATATAAACTGTTTGTGGATATCAGAAAACTGAAATAAAGGAAAAATGGATTCAGCCCCTCAGACAGTCTTTTAATGTTACACTGTTTTAGTAGTATTCACTCAGCGGCAACACCAACTCAGTCTGTGTGGGATTTCCCACTCATTCTGGTCCCGGCTAGACGAGGTGGGTGCTGATCCTCCTAGATCCTGTGACATAACAAATCTGGCAGAGGCTATGGGACGTCAGTTAGTGATCCTCCCCCTCCCTCTCCTGATTTATAAATAAATACTTTGTCAGGCATGTAGTCCCAAAAGCCTCTCATGGGTCTGCCGGGTGGAAGTTGGGCTTAATGCAGAGAAGGATTACTCACACCTTTGTATATACAGCTGGCTAAAAAAATTACTGAAATGGTTTGTTCTTTATTAAAAAATCTGCAGATTATCAGTTGATTTCCTAATGGATTCATTTACTGATTGTTTCCAATTTTCAAGCAGACTTCTTGAAAGGTATGGATAGTGAGTGAGAAACAAAACGAATATGTGATCATATTCATATGTCTGGTGCTGAAGTGTCTGATGCTGCAGATTTTTAATGAGAGGGGTTGGGGCAGTGCCCTGAGGCCATGATGGTGCTGACTGTGAATGAGGACACTGCAATCAATCTGTTCCACTGCTTTGCTACATATCAGCTCATCTGTTTAGCTGTGGATTTTTTTTTTTTTATACGTAAAGAATTCATGACCTTGCTTTGACTTCCATGCATTTCTATACTCAGACATTTAAGCTCTAGGTAGTGTTTAGTGGTTTGTGTAGCTGTACAATTTGATTTACTTTAGAGTTTTTCAACACATGGGAAGGGATACTTTGTGTGTTCCTTTGTACCTAATTTCCAAACTTCTCTTAGCTGTAGTAAACAGTTTAAAAGCAGATATGAGCTTTGAGATGACCCGAGTCACCTAAGAGTGAAAGAACGAGTGTGTAGAAGGTCTTATGAACCAGAGGAGAGTAAGGTCTTGTTTTGCACCATATCTGCTGAGCATCAACTGGACACATGGCAGGATCTGTATTTAGGTAAAAGGCTAAAGATGTCTTAAGAAACTGTGGTTTAGTTCACAATGTGTTGCTTTGCACATTGGGCCATCTGCAGATGTTGCATATTTTAGGATCGCTTGGTGAGGACATTTCATCCATTGGGGACTTAGGTTTTTTCAAACCTTTATTTTTTTTTATTACAGTACCAGTTATTACAGTATATGTGCACATATATGTTGAAAGAGTTAGTTGTAGCGCCTGCAATCTTTCCTGAAGCTGGCCAAATAGTTGTTACAGAATTCTCCCTCTTTATTTCCCCAGACCAAACAATTTTAGCACTAGGTCATGGTAGTAATGCAGCACTGACAGCACATGATTTTTCCAGCATGTCTCTAAATCTCTTATTATCACAGTGCCCACCCGCTCACCTGTTTGTGTCCAGGTTTTCCTCTGGCCGCCCACAGACAGAATGAAGGTCAGGGACAGAAATGTCAAGTTATTTTGTTTTGGCAAGCCCACATTTTTAATTGCAAGGTCTGATGGTGCACCTGTTGCTGATTAGTTCACGTCACATTTTTTGAGGAGTAAAAGCTTGCTGGCACTAAAAGATTCAATATCTTTATTCCTTTTTGATTAATGACACTTGATGAAAGTGTCATGAAAGTGGCAGTGATGAAAATTTTCAGACACGCTGGAAAAACAAGAAAACATTGCATCTGCCAAATGTTCAATTTTAACCTCTCTAAAGTTTAGGACTGCAGAGTAAGTGGTGTTTTAATTTTGCTGAGCTTTTCTAAAAGTCTGAAAAAGCTGACTAATCTATGCTAGCTGGAGTTGTATGTAACACTGATGTGTTGAATTGTGCTAATTGCCATGTTTTCTAGTAACCACCAGGGTGTGCAGCAGACATAGCAGGGACCTCAGACCCATTAAACACATTCTACTGATTATTGAACCTAAAAAAAAGTACTAGGAATATTAGAAAAAGACTACACACTAATAATATTGGCTATGTTGTTGTTCAGAGAGGCCTTCAGAAGAACCTGGCTGGAGCAGGCTGCAGCTCCTCGTGGTGATCCTGGTGCCCTCCTGCTTGCTGTGTGTAGGGATCCTGCTAGGCATCTTTGTTGTCCAGGGCCACCGTTGTGCCTACAGGAGATCCCACAAGCAGGACCCAGAGGAGCCTCTGGATGATCAGATGCTAATGTCACCTGACAAAAGTCTCAAAGATCTGATATATGACATGAGCACCTCTGGTTCAGGATCAGGTGAGAGAACTGCTTGAACTTGTTGTATAGTTACTGACATGATGGCCCAGATTGTGACCATTGTGGTACAAGTATAATCCAGTGATTGCACACATTTTGTTGATTCCTCCAGCTGTGATCTCCTGAGACAAAACCACTGCTCTTCTCTTCCCGTCTGCATCTTGCAGGGCTGCCACTGCTGGTCCAGCGAACCATAGCTCGAACCATTGTCCTGCAGGAGACCATCGGAAAAGGTCGATATGGTGAGGTGTGGCGGGGCAAGTGGAGGGGGGAGGATGTGGCAGTTAAGATCTTCTCTTCCAGGGACGAGCGCTCGTGGTTCCGTGAAGCTGAGATCTATCAGACTGTCATGCTCAGGCACGAAAACATCCTGGGCTTTATTGCTGCTGATAACAAAGGTCTTACAACTAGGCACTAAATACAAATTTATTAACAAATTAAGGTATGAAATAAATGTGCCAACATATAACGTTGTCACTTGCTGCCTTTTTGCAGATAATGGCTCATGGACTCAGCTCTGGTTGGTGTCAGAGTACCATGAGCACGGCTCCCTGTATGATTACCTGAACAGGCACACAGTCTCAGTGGAAGGCATGATTATTCTTGCTCTGTCCATAGCCAGTGGGCTGGCACATCTCCACATGGAAATCATTGGCACACAGGGTATGAATGTACTTAGTAAATAAAGAAGTTGAATTCTAGGACACTGAAGTCATATCAGAGAAGCCCAAAGGGTTATTATCATGATGTGCAAAGTATTGTGTGTGCCATTTCCTTTAATATATATATGTCCTTTAATCTTATTTAAAAAATTGTAGACAAAAGGAGCAAATGCATTTTGACCATGTGCCTTCTATATCTCAATGTGACATCTTTATATATTAAAACCTGAAGAAAACCTTTCCATCAGCTGACCATTAATTTGCTAATAAACTCAGCACTACAGTGTTAACCACAAGGCAAAACCTGCTGTGATATGATAAGGTGACATTTTATGACATTAAGCCTGGAAAATTATCCTGACTTTCATCCATCTCTAAAAGACCCCAAATATTTGTTGTAATATAAAGAACATTTTTGGGGCTTCCAGAATAACCTTAATTGTTACTTTCTTGCTTCTAGGGAAGCCAGCCATTGCTCACAGAGACCTAAAGTCTAAAAATGTCTTAGTGAAGAAGAACGGGACAGCGGTGATTGCAGATTTGGGTTTGGCCGTGAAACTCGACTCCAGCACAAACACCATAGACATACCATCCAACCACAGAGTGGGAACTAAAAGGTTGGATTTATGTCACAATACAAAAAACACACACAAAACAGAAATGTGAAATTAAACTGAAGTGCCTTTAAACCTAAATCACTTCCGTGTTCTTTAAATGTTATTTGTTGTTTTGAGTTGTTCTCTCATGTCGGTGTGTTTTGAAGTAATACTATTAATTGGCCCTTAAACATAAAGAGGAAGGCAGCATGTTTGGTTCTGGCTTCTGGAAGAAAAGCAGAACCCACAGTCACAAACAAGGGCCTCCGGGTGTCATGTTGGAATAGCTGGCCTTGTTTATTAAGAGAGTAATATTAGCTGTGTGTGTACACATTGCACAAGGAGTTTCTGGCACAACTTCACCCATTTCCAAGATGCATGGAGGAAAGGAAAAAGTCTAAAGAGGTCAAAAAGTGCAGAAACACTTGTGTAGAACAGCTTTATTTCTTGGCTGATGCATAAATAATACTCTTTATGTAGAGGAGACATCATCATGTAGTGTCTGTGTACACAGTTCACACAGCCCATTTGAGAAAAATGCTGAATAAAAGTCATGAAATCTCAATTTATTTGGTGTGAGAGAACAAACAGGAGTGATGCAACTATAAACAGTACAAAAACAAATCTATTTATTTAGCAGCAGACCATTCTCAAGCATTTTAGACTTTGGCGACTCCTAGTGGTTGTGGACTATTTTTTTTTTTTGGTCAGTCTATAACGCTTGAGTGAGTACTGTGCTTTCTTTTAAAGATGATTTATTTGTCCTTATAAAAAGTGCTAAAAAAAAATTCCCATAAGAGCAGCATTTGAATCTCTGCTGTTTTCAGCAATTAAGATGGATACATGTCCTGCAGCTTATATGTTCTGCTGGTTCTGATGAGGGTGATGTGACCTGTGGTTTCAAATTTTGAGAACTTGGGGGACAAAGTTTTGCAGCCAGCCCACACAAACAAATTGATTAAAGTATATACTGCAAGAGGTACTGGGCTTTTTATTTCATTAGACCGTAATCTGTCTGTCCTCTGCAGGTACATGGCTCCAGAAATCCTGGATGAGACAATCAATATAAACACCTTTGAGTCATTTAAGCGGGCGGATATCTATTCATTAGGCCTGGTGTTCTGGGAACTGGCCAGAAGATGCTCTGATAGAGGTATTTCAAACTACACACGCACATACACACTACCACTAGTTTCATGCAAATTTCCAAAACAATACTTTTATTTTGGGAGTGTCTGCTTTGCATAATACACGGTTTAAAAAAATAAAATAAAATCTTATACTGATTCTCAGTGCAGCCCTACAATTCATAGACTGTCTGAAACGAGCCTCTGCAGCTCCTCTTCCTTTAACCTAACTCACCTCTGATTGGCTGCCCCTTGTACACAGAAGGCTTGAAAAGCAGGTCTGTGGAGCACCTGTGCTCACACTCAGACCTGTGTAACCGTATTAACATCATTAACTAAGGCCTTAACTTGTGGCACGCAAGTATTACTTGCACATACGCTGCCATGTTTAAAGCATTACACTGAGTATCACCGCAGTATATAATGACAGAAAAAAGGAAAAGCATGCACGGTTTCAAGAAGAGTACATACATGAAACTGTAATTCTCCCAGAAACACTAGCTCCTTACTTGTATTTCACAGCACACTGCACATAATTAGTCAAGTTGTTCATAAACCTCATGAAGTAAACCCTGACAATAAACAAAATGCTTTTTTTTTAAACCATCTTCACAGGACTTCATGAGGATTTTCAGCTGCCTTATTATGACATGGTGCCTTCAGATCCATCCATTGAGGACATGAAGAAAGTGGTTTGCGATCAGAAGCTCAGACCCAGCATACCCAATCAGTGGCAGAGCTGTGAGGTGAGACAGAAATCTGATGTGTCATTAATTGAGATAGTGTCACTGGCTCTTTGACAGCTAATTCATTATTAATGCCAAAATTTTGTGGTTCTACCAGTTACTGTTGACATGGTGACATAAAGCGCAATGAGGCAGAAAGCACGATTGGTCACATGACAGTTTAGCATCAAACTGAGCATCAGTGAACCAATAGCCTCTAACCGCATAGGAACCTTTACAGTGTCACGTATGGAATAGCTGTATCAAGTATGAGCATGTTTTAAAATTGAACAAATGACTTGTTAAAAACTAACAAACAAAAAAAACATGAATTTATTTATATGCAGTACCAGACACAGACCCTCAGTGTGCATGATTTCAAACTTTAAGGCGACTTCTTGTGCATTGAGAGCTTGTGAAATATTAACACTCCCTAGCTTTTCATTTTTGACAATTACTTTTACCACAGCAGACACAAAAACCTTTGGGCTTATGTCAGGAAGACTAACTGGGTAAGCATGCGGTTTACTTCCTGTGGTGACCCTTTTGTGAGTAAGGGAGCACCTGACAGTAGTATTAAACTTTGTGAACTTCATTTATATACAGTTTGTGAAAAAGTCTTTATTTCTTACCTTTTTTTTGCATATATTTTACACTTACACGTTTCAGATCATCAAAAAAAAAAAATCAATATTAGACAACGATAACCCAAGTAAATGCAAAAGTTTTCTCAATTTGTGGATAACCGCTCGCACCATGGTTTTCTGGAGTCCCAAAGCCTTAGAAATGGTTTTATAACCATTTCCAGAGTGATAGATGTCACAGTCATGAGCAAATGATGTCAGGAGATCTGAAATATGCTTTAGTGCAAACCCAGAAATGCAGTAAGATAATCTAGAGGAGCTAAAAGCATGTATATGACTCTCTCTAGATTTCATTTAAAACTGAGCAGACCTCACTGAGTCTTGTAAGCTGCAAACAAGGCTGCACAACTGAGGTGACATGCTTATTTAAGCTGAGGTGGCTGTCAAAGATTAGTCTGTTGTCCCAACTTGATACATAAGGAGCTCAAGTAACAGCTATTGAGGTCCTAGGTAATAGCTATCACCCTCCATGCTTGATACGCTGTGGCCACAAACTGTTACCTCAGTCTTATCCATAGGTCAATAAATTTACCATAATTTTTCCTGTGTACAACGCACCGTGACATCACAAGTTTTGCCAGCTTGAAGGAGATTTCTTTATTCTCCCTCGATGGGAGGGAGTATATTATCATATATATTTGTCTGTTTGCTTAGCAGTCAAGTGTCCACAGTTTTCAACGTATCATTTTCAAATTTTGTGTGATATTAGATACCAATAATAACTTGAGCTGATTTCATTTCGGGGAAAATCGGGTCAAGGTCAAGGCACCAAATTTTAAAATCAGTAAGAGCTTTTTATTACCCACAATTTTTTTTACGGATTGTCTTCAAACTTTCAAACAATATACTGGGCCTTGGAGGACATGAGTACCTTGATTGGCTAAGCATTTGACCTTGACCTTCTTTTGTTAACATCTAAGGTCAAAGTGTTGACCTTGGAAAAAAAACTTCAAGAGTAATATATAATATGTAAAGGCATGAAGCGAGCTGTACTACACACTTTTTAATCTTTTGAGTATGATGTCCAATGACGTCACAATGACGCCATAACAGGCTGACATCGTAATAAAAACATCATAAAACAAGGGCTATACTAAAAGAAGTTTTAGTATAGCCCTTGCCCTTCCGGGGGGAGTTGCACTTTAGTGGACACTGTTCACTATCATCACAGATATCATCACTAAACTTGGTGATTAACACAGTTCTTTAAAATATCTACATATTACAGCTATATGAAAGTTGAAATTCTCTTAAAAGCTTTTTTAAATGTACAGAAAACGTGATATTTAAGAAGTCAGGACAGCACTGGAGGGATGACACACATAGCACTGGTTAACTTCAAGGCCTCGGGTAATGGGCTAAACATGATTGACAGAACAGGGTGAGGTCTGAGACTTCTTTGTCTCAGATCTCATTTCCTTTTTAAACCACTTCCTGACAAAAGAGAATTGGGCATTATTCTAACACTCCACTGTATTCACTTTTAGCCACCAAAAACCATTTCTACCACTGCAAAGGCTGCAAAGATATTTCTACAGAGTCAGTCAAAGAGGTTCAATCACACGTTTAGTTACCAGTGAAACTGTTCAGATCAGATGTTTGATATTTGTTATTCAAGTACACACTGGAGCCTGACCTCTGATTTTCTGGGTTTTGTACTTACAATGTCATCTCATCTCGTTGCTACACCAGGCCCTGCGTGTGATGGGCAAGCTGATGAGGGAGTGCTGGTACGCCAATTCTGCTGCGCGACTGACTGCTCTGCGTGTCAAGAAAACCTTGTCTCAGCTATCTGTTATCAAGGACATCAAAGAATAGTTAGATTTGTTGCTCTGCAGATTGGCACTGGTGCTGGCGCTGGTGTAAAATAATTGATTGGGTGAAACCCTCTCTTACTGCCCAAGACTGTCCTCCTTGGGACACAACCACACCGCTGGAGAGCTTCATCGTGTCGTCGTTGGTGCCAAAGTATTGTAGGAGTTGTTTTTGAAAGCTTTGCACCTTAGACACCTTGTGAAGCAACATTTTAACCAAACAGCTAAAGTTTTGGTAGGAAGAGCCATTTTAAATAAGTCGTGTTTGATGTATAAATAGATTTATTTTGCTACCTCAGTATCATAAGTGCCCAAAGCTTGAAGTTGCACATTGATATTTGTGCCATATCTTGTAGTCAATACAGTATTGCTGGTTAGTTAATGTGCTAAATGACAATCTTGTAGGATACTGGATTTAAAAAACAAACAAACAACCAGAACAGCTGGTTTGACTGTTTTTTAATGACAGACACACATACAGACTTTCCCTGTTAATCCAAAGTGCTTCTGCTTGACCGGTACTCATGTACACAAAGCACTACTATGCTTACAACTAAAAGATCATCTTTAGCTCAATACATCCAAGGCTTTTACCGAAAAAGGCTATTGAAATACCTTCACGGCAATTGGATAATTAAGGGTGTTACAAGCATTCATGGTGCCCAGAAGAAATCTAATGGAGTGATGGAGTTTTCATCCAGTAGCACCAATGGTCACTATATGCAGAGTTCTTCAGCATATAGAGTACAACTTGAACTAATGAAAGTTTATCATGGCAAAGAAATATTTCTGACAGTGTTTGATTAACCATAAAAATAACTACAAATACATATTTTTAATATAAAGATAAGAAAATCTATAAATGGCTACTCTTTTTAAAAAAAATTTATTTGCATATTAAAGCTTTCTGTTGCTGAACAAAAATGAGCAATTATCTGATAAATGTAAAATAAAACATCTAAACAAAACCTATGTATAATTCAAATCCATTGTTTTTAAATAAACCTGACTCATTTTTACATTAGGTAAAAAAAATAAATGAAAAAAAAAATCGCAAAAAAAGCTGCTGAAGGTGCAAATGTAACGCAACATGATGCTGTTCATATTGCAACATTTGGACTAAATCACTTTTACATACCACATAAGGGGAGCACAGTTTGAATATGAGTTCACATTAGCATTACTAACACCACTGTCTAACATGGCCTACAGAGCCTTGACATAAACAGGCTTAGAGGAAGTGCAGAAATCTGAGTCTGCACATGATTTGTGCACACGTGCCTACATGTGTGTTTTAAATCATGCGAAATGACTCCTTATTAAAGCTGTGGATTGGAATAATCTGAGCAATCTGTGTAGTGATTGTGAAACTGTGAAACATGAGAAAATACACTGAGGCTTATCATTCAAATCCTGTCCATATGTTCATGTTTTTAGTTTCAGAGACAAGTGACATACTTCAGTATCTGTGCTTGGTATCAGTGTTGGCCTATTTTGCAGTATGAAAGCACTTATGTGTCAGAATTACTAAATAATATGTAGTATCAGCAGTGTTGCCTCTGAAAATAAGCTATGTACAGTAGCCTGTTGCTCTCTTGGCAAAATGTGCAAGTCTTCAATTTTTATTTCTGTAAAATTATGAGGTACATTTGTCCATAATTACTGAAAAAAGAAATACTGAAATTAGAATGTTATTATTATTTATATGTTCTGTATTGTGTCTTATCTGCTTCTCTATGAAGACACAAAAAGGGACAGAAAGCAGATAGCAAAGCATATCACCGTGTGCAATTTCTGATTTCTGATCTCACATATAATATAGAATTTTAAACAAAGGAAGACCTACTTCTAATTTTTAAGCGCGCCATCATTTAAATGTACATGTTTGATGTATTGAAAACTGTTTTGTGTTACTTCCTCATACTGGATTGTGTCGTCTCTTTTTGCACTATTTATTATATATAAAATGTGATATCAGTGGGTCAATAAACTTTTTCACTGACTGAGCATCATTCATAACTTTGAGAGAAAGATGGGATGTTTTCCTCTCCCTACATTTCAAGGGTAATTTTGAAAGAAATGACTGTGCAGAACTGCAAATTACAGGGGCAGAATTTCCCAGAGCATCTTATCTGAAGCAGATCTTTTTTTTTTCTTTTTAAAAAAAATCATCTTCCCATTCGCACTTTCAACTGGTGTGACTCATCTGCGTTTCTGTTCTGCTGTTCTCTCTGCATAAGCTGTCAATGTCCGTTAGACAGAGGAAATAAAGCGCTGACACTGAAGCCATCAGCGCTACACGGATGAGTCAATGCCTTTTTCTGTGTGTTGCATTAACAGATTTTCACAGTGAAGCCTGTCACGTACGAGGAGGTCACATTGTGTCACTTAGGGGCCACATTTACCAAAACACTCATGTAATAACTTAAAAGTAAGGTTTTAAAAGTATTTTAGCCACTTATATATGTAAAAGGCTTGAACTACCCCCCATTGCTTTATATCTTAATGGGAAAATGAGAAATGGGTGCAGTAATTTATTAAAATGTGCAAACATACACGGAAATACGGTATATGAGGCAAAAACAGCTTGAAAATCGTTATTTGTTATGACCACCTTTATTCTTACGCGTTGTCTGAATTCTCTTGGGACAGCTTTCAACTTTCTTTTAAGTAGACTTCAGGGGTAGTTCTCCAAGCTTCTTGAAGGACATTCAAAGCTCTTCTTTGGACGTTTGCTTTCTTTTGTTCTGTTCTCTGTTAAAATGATCACACATTCTCAGGTATAACCCCTCTGTAATGTGTGTTGGGGCAAATGTTTTTTGGGGGTCTTACCACCACGTTTTACCAGAACCACTGCAGAATACGCCAACCAACCACACACACACACATACAAAAATGATAAAATCAAAGTTTTCATCAGCACTATCAGTGGAACAGACACATTTATTTAACCTTATGCTGTAAACTCACACCACCATCTTCAACCAGGCTACAAGCCCAAAACAAATCCAGCCTTGCTAAAGTAACATAAAGACAGCTGTAATGTAAGCATGGAACAAACGAGAGAAGCCCATTAAACACAGATCACCAACAAGCACACTCACCGCTAGTATTCAGTATTCATCAATCATTTCCTGTAGACCAGGTTCCAGATACATCATAGAAATATACCATAGTGTGACTGCAAATTTTCAACAAATACATGCTAATAATGTGTCAGTCATCTCTAAAAACACGAACTACTCACCCACCAGAGCTCTATCTTTCCAGCCTTGCGCTCAGCAAAGTCATTGACTATGTTGCTCAGATCCAAAGTCATGGCGGTATACTCATTCTACTCCTTCTCCTTCCTCTTTTGAGCATTACTGTTTTTTCTTTGCTTGCTAACATAATTTACAACACTGCTTCACCAACGAATTCCTCTATGAGAACTCGTTGAAAAACAAGTTGTTGTAGTTGAGAAAAACAGGTTCGCACACATCATCCACAAAAGATGTTTTACAAATATAAAACATTTCTCAGCATGCCTCCCCATCATCAAAATTTCTCCGAAAAGGTGTCTATTTTAATCAGTGTGTAAAATAATTAAGTAGTAGAAACTGTATACTACATGAATAAGTTTTTGAGACAAAACCATGACTTGGACTGGAACTCGTATCATCTGTGCACTTTGTGTCAGTACTTACTGTTGTTGGGGACCCATTCTGAATGACCCTTAGATTCTGAGCTCCTTGACATCTCCCCATGCAGAACCACTGGATGTTAATCATTTACCTACACAGATTTATTAATGATGAAGTCTGCAGTCTGGGGAGGTCAACTCAAGACTCATTATTTGAATCATTGTTATTCATATAGCGCCAATTCACAATAACAGTAGCCTCAAGGCACTTTATGTCACAAGATAAAGACCCTACAATTTTAGAAAGAAACTCCAACGATTACATGACCCTTCCCCACTATGAGCAAGCACTTGGGAACAGTGGAAAGCAAAAACTCCCTTTTAACGGGAAGAAACCTCTGGCAGAACCAGGCTCAGGGAAGAGCAGCCATCTCTTTTCCCTTATGGTTGAGGGTGATGGGAAATAGACAAGACAAAAGATACACTATGGATGAGAGCCAGAGTTTAATAATAACCAATGGTTAAATACAGTAGTGGTGTAAAAACACAGAGAGTGAGAAGAGATGATTGAACAAAAAGAATAAATAAATAAAATGCTCAGTGCATCATGGAAAGACCTCAGCAGCCTATTGCAGCACGACGAAGGAATGGTTTAGGTTCATTTGATCCAGTCCGAACTACAGGCTTTATAAAAATGGAAAATTTAAGAATACAATCAAAATTAGAGAGGATGTCTGTCTCATTAATCCAAACTGTGAGATGGTTCAATAGAAGAGGTGTCTGATAGCTTAAGACTGTGCCTCCCATTCTACTTTTAAATACCCTAGGAACCACAAGTATGATCTTTAAGATACGATGGGCCTGATTATTCAAGAACTTGAGGAAAAGGATTTTAAATTCAATTCTGGATTTAAAGGGGAACCAGTGAAGTGAAATGAATATGGGACAATATCTTTCCAGTCCCAGTTAATACTCTCTTAGCTGTTCTGGATCAACTGAAGGCTTTTCAGTCAACTTTAAGAGCTACCCGATAATAATGAATTACAATAGTTCAGCCTAGAAGCAATAAATGCATGAGATAGCTTTTCAGCATCACTTTGAGACAGGATGTTTCTAATTTTAGGGATATTGCACAAATGAATAAAGACCTACATATTTGTTTTATGTGCTCACCGAAGGACACATGCTGATTAAAAATGACGAGAAGATTTCTCAGTGTTGCTGGAGGCCAAGGTAATGCGATACTTAAAAATGGACCATTGCTAATCAGATGCTTTCCAAATGGTACAGCATGTTATGAAGGACCTGGCTATAAAGTCTGGGTTCTTGAAAGTAAAATATAAAGACAGGGGTGGTACAAGACTTTGATACTCTACATAAACCAATTTCCAACCCAATTATGCAAGTAATGGAATTATTTTTACTTTGCGTATTGAATGGAGCACACAGGACTTCAGTGTCCAGACGGTCTCATGGTTAGTTGGCAAACTGTGTTCCTGAGGGTCAGTGGGGCAGAGAGGATTGCTGTAAGGCAGCCTGCTTCTTACACGGGCTTTATATACTGCACTGTATTGAAAGCTTCCCCTGCTTACACTGGAGTGTAAAGCAACTCTGTATATAGTAAAAGATGATATTCTCAATTTTCTTGTTCAACAGTATACCTCTGGAAGGCAGTGGCGAGAGAGAGGAAGTTTGTGCACCATAGCTTAGTTTTCTTTAACCACTGTCTGCATGCCTGCCAGCCTGCCCGTGTGTGTGATTTTTTTTTTCTTTTGATCCAACCATGTCTGATGCCTTCAGCCCAATGACCCGTGCTGTCTGTTTAGGAAGCATGAAACTGGCCTTGAGCTAAATCAGCCTTTTGTCTGGCCCCATAAGACAAGTCTCCCTGCTTGGCAGAGCACAGAACACAGGCTTAGCCCCATTGAGAAACTGAGAGCGAGTGAGGCTGGAAGCAGGTGCTGCTGGAGAGGTGAGGTGGCCGGTTTCTCATGCATTGCTGATTTCTGACAGACCATAAATCAAATTGCAAAGACTGCTAAAAGAAAAGGGGACTGTTTGAAGGGGAATTTAAAAGAAACACTTAAACACTCTCCTTGCATTTTCTTTTCAAACCAGCACAGAAGCACTTCTCGAGAAAAGACAGAGAAAAAAAGTTAAAGGGGGTTGAACAGGAAACAAGGTACGTGAAGCTGAGAACTGCAGATGCGGTCTACCACAGCTATCACATGATGTGGATTTCCGCTTGATGCATTTGCTTTTGGCTGCACGGCAGGGCAGGACCACACAATCACTGAAGAGCTGCAGGACACGATGCTGCTTTGAGGACTACCTACCATGCACTCCATCATGAATATCAATGGACTTCAACGGCAGGGCAGCCAGGAGAGTTACATTCTGGATAATATCCCAAAGAAGAAAAGTTCTCTCTGGTACCGAGCTTCACTGAGGGGGAGCAGTGATCGGCACCGGCACAGCACTGGCTCGCAGCCCAGAGTTTGCAAGGTGAGACAATTTGTCAAGTCCAATACACATATGTGTGTTTATAATTTCACACCAGTAAATACTTCTACTTCTACTGTTTAAATCAAATAACTGAAACACTGATTTGAAATGTGAGATTAAAGCTGTGATTTTACCTGTAATGTGATATTGTTTCGCTAATTTACCAGAAACAAACAAAGCAACTCTCTGCAGCTCACCAAATAATTTTTAATTGCTTAAACCTCTACTGTTATTAAAAAAACAACAACCCTTTTTATAGTTTCTAGGAAGGGTTAAAAGTTTAATGTGTTTTGTTGTTTTTAAAGAGGGACTCTGCATTTCTCTGTTTGCAGTCCAAGCCAGCTTACTCCAACTCGCTGGTTGATTACACAGACCCACAACGGTAAATATATCAGAATTGACGTGCAACTTCTCATTAAGATGTAGATTTTGATGTTTTGCTGTTATACATGTAAAGAAAAAACTGTCCACTGGACTTTTTGTGCATGAAAAGTTAATTACATTTCTTAAAAATTGATATTAATTATCAGTTGTTTGCATTTTCTGCTTTTGCACAGGACCATGATTATTTTGGAAAAGCAAGACAATGAAACATTTGGTTTTGAAATTCAGGTAAGCAAACACTGAAGCATGCTTGGAAGATGATGTTGTGTGGAAAAAAGGGTCACTTTGGCTTGTTTTTTGTGACACATTCGTCTCTCTTTGCAGACTTACGGGCTGCAGCTGAAAAACAGCCCTGCAGTGGAGATGTGCACATTTGTTTGCAAGGTGAATGAGGACAGTGTAGCTGAGAGTGCTGGCCTGACCGCAGGTGAGCCACCCACATCCTTTCTACCATATAGGCCCTACGTAGACATTGATATTACTGTTTGGGCTGCATGACGATTGACAGATATATCACTTACCACATATGTGAATATCTACATGCCTTCCCACCTACGCCTGCAATCCTTCGCACTGATGCGCACACGCAATTTACAGCTATGTTGTGAATCATAACTGATTCATTCCTTTTATTTCTGCATCCTCATCTTTTACAGGCGATATAATTGTCACGGTCAATGGTGTCAGCATCGAAGGCTCATCTCACCAGTGCGTGCTTGATCTGATAAGAAAATCAACCAACTGTCTAAAGTGAGTGACGACAGTGATAACTTCCTAAATACTGCTAGAAAAAAAGCAAACAGATGACAACAGGAGAACTAAAAACTCACTATAATAGTTTATAACAGTATTATAACAGAGTGTAATAATGTGTTATATATTATTCCAGGCTGGAGACTGTTTGTGGGAATATAGTGAAGCAGATAGAGTTGGAGAAGAGGATGGACACCCTCAAGGTGAGTCTCTTAAATCCTGTCAGTGTTTGATGGTGACACCATTTAGCTGTGTGTTTGTATTAGGCAAAGAAAAAAAAAAAGAGCAGTCACCAAGCCATGCAGTAGTGAAGCCTCAAATGCCCCCAGGAATACTTTCTGATCTGCAGCTGCACGGCTGAATTAAGCAGGCTATACTCCAAAATATCCCTCTTTAAAGCTATACTGCATGGACATTATGTGCAGATATCTTTGTAGGTAAATGTTCTCAGCAAATTAGTTAAGAGTTTTACTGGAAGCATAACTGGTGGTTTTTTTTGCCCATACAGAAATCACTACGTGAAAAATTGGTGGAGCTGCAGGCCCTTAGTTTACAGGAAAAGCGTCTAATGCGAGGTGAGAAGTTATGCTCAGCTGTCAGACCACAGCACTTCCTTTCTCACAGCCATTAACATTTCTCTGAAGCATACCCCATTTATGATGCGAATTGATGTGTAAACTCCAGATAATTCAAATGGCCTTCCCCTGACACATAAACATACAGTGGAAGTTGCTGATGAGCTTCCTGATACAAATTTCTTGTCAGCTAACTGGGACTTTGTGTTTTCAGGTAATTTAAATGACAGCAGTCTCGACCTCCTGATAGACTCCACAGCCATTTTGAGCTCCCCCGTCAGGCGCTTGGGCCGGCGTTTTTCCAGTGACAGCAGCTACAGGAGTGTCATGACAGATGATAGTGACCAAGCCAGTGTGTTTGGGGACGTGAGCTCACCCTGTCCCAGCAGTGCAGCCAGCACCACAGATGATAACTGCTTCTTCTCCAGAGACTTTCCTTCACAGGACAGCTCTTCAGCTCACACATCGAGCCCCAGCCATCACCACCAACCCCTTGGCCGCTCCAGCAGCTCCAGTTTGGCCGGCAGCACCAGCTCTCTGTCTCCGTCCTGGGAGGAAACAAGGATCTCGTCCTTGTTTGGGACCCTGCCCAGAAGAGGCAGGAGAACCAGTGTCCGCAAACACATCCTCAAGTTAATTCCTGGACTTCAGCGATCAGTTGAAGAGGAGGAGATGGGAACAAACACTCAATGATTCGCTTTCCAAATGCTCCTTGTGTCTATTCAGTATTAAGTGTTGGTAAACAGGATATGTCAAGTTCCTAACACATTACAAATAGAAACAGACAATATAATCAAGTGTTTCCCCACACTTAAAAGCCTGGGTTAACCCTACATGGGAATGCAAACAAGATGGACACTTTTATACTATATGCATTTGCCAATGTCAAAGTTACCCCTACAGTTCCCGAGCCTTTAGACAAGCCTGGCTCACTTGCTTGGCTTTAACTTGTGGCACAAAAGCATTACAAAACAAACGAGGGCTGAATGAATGTAAACTGAACAGATTGTAAAGTGTGACAGATGAAATTATATATCCTACTTACTTGAATTAATTTGTCATATTCACAGATTGTGATGAGCATTAATCGATCTGAATCGCAGCAACTGTATCAATGTAGCAAATCCAACTTCAAAATTTAAAACAAACATGTAGCCTAAAGAACATGAGAAGACAGTAAAGCACTTATGACACATTCAGGTGCTCAAACCAAAACCAAGCCTCTACACCCTATAGATAGCTGTGCAGCTCAAAAACAGGATGTGGGTATGAGAGTACTACTTAAGTGCTTTCATTTCCAAATTGTTTTTTTCCGACTGTGTACAAGTTTCTCTCACTATTCAGAAACACTGAAAGTAACAGTTTCTTGTACATTATTGAAATTACTGTAAAAATGTATGATTTACTTTCTGTGGCAAGAATGTCATTAATGTCGATGATCCACGCTTTCTTTTCTTTTGTAAATAAAGTCATGATGTACAAAAAATTCTTTACAGAACAATAAACTTTTAAAGATGTTTCCAGTCACCAGTGCTTCCTTTAATAATATCATGTTGTGATGCAGTCTCATCGTTGGTAAAGATGCAACTTTGGAGTGAGCTACACTCACTGAAAATTACTGATGAAGATGCAGGTAGTAAAAAAAAATTACTGTGTCATTAAAAGACAAATGCTAATTAAAGAAATGCATAGGGCTTTAAAACTAGTTGAGAAGAAATGCATCTATTTCCTGTAAAATAACTACTTCTGTAGTTTCACTTTGCTGCTACAGAAAGGGAGCTTGTAGTACAACTGATGGATAAATTGGAAAGGTTTGCCTCAAAAAGAAAGCAAGTTACCCCACATACAGAAAGTGGAGGAATGAATGAGGGGAAAAAAAAGAGCTTACAAAGTAAGGTCCATACATTTCTAGACAATGTATTGCATTATAGCAGCCATTTGTAGTCAGTCTCCCATGTTGACCTATAAGCAGGTTCAAGGCCAGACGAGGCCCGTTTATTAAGCAGATAAAAGCTCTGAAGATTTTTTTTTCCCCCCAAGTGTTGAAGTTGTACTTGTTGAATGAGATTACAAATCAGGCTGAAAAACAAAATAAACTTACCAGAGAGACAGCACAAACTTTAGGAATGGCCAAATAAACAAAATAGTTCACTGAGCAACTCGGCAACAACAAAAATCTTGAAGAAAACAGAAAACAACACAATAAAGTGCATGGTAACAGAATTCTTTCTTCGTTAAGAAAACCACCTTCCCCAACTTCTAGCCATGTCAGAAACGCACTTAAGGAGTCAGACACATCATTGTCATAGTCTGCAATCAAGAGACAGACAGATGATACTAAGATTAATTTGTACCGGCACGATGGGAAGAGAAAGATATGGAGAAGGAAAGGAGCAGCTCAGAAGCTGAAGTAAACCACACCATCTGTCAAACATGGTGGAGTTATGGCATGGGCATGAATGACTGCCAGTGGATCTGAGCCACTACTGTTTATTGATGATGTGACAGCTGATAGAAGTAACAGGAAGTCTGTATACAGGGCTATACCCTACTCAGTCAAATGCTGCAAAAACCGATGGGATGTATTATCTCTTCATACACCCCCAGCACACCTCTCCCGAAAATGGCAAAAGACGACACCTGCAACCCAGCGGCTTTTACCTTTTTATTTTACATAACCATTTAAAATGAACACTTCTAGAAGGGGGAGGTCAGCATCGCATGCAGTCTGCAATGGAATCCCCCGTCCCTTTGTTCGAATTTCATTTTATAGGGCACAGCCCAACCATAAATCTAAACTAAATACAATAATTGTGTGTGTGCATGCACTCCTACAAGTGTCCATGTGCGCGTCCCCATTCGTGCGTGATTTCCCGCCGTACCAGGGGGTCCCCCTCCTCATTGTCTTAACACATTCCAGGGGGGAAGGATCCCTAATGATGGCCTTCCCTGAAGCACCTCTGTGTGTGTGTTAAATGAACTTTCCCCTACCTAAAGTGATATCCTATAATCTATTCTACTTTAAAATAAACTAGAACCCTCTAATCGAATCCTAAAACATTAAATGAAATAGATTGTATTTTAATCCTACATAATTAAATGAGGTAGATTGTCTTCTGATACAAGGCCTAATTGTTACAGATCCCCCTTTTGATCCACCCTACTGGTGGATCACATCATTCCCCACCTACTCTAGGTCCTGTAACATGATGTCCTCAAAACGAGGAACCTCCTTTCCCAAAAGTGGCATCATACCATCTGCCTGTGGATCAGATCCCCCCAACGCCCGGTTAATCAATCTTACCAGAAGAGCTCTAATACACGGCACACAGCAGCATCCACATGTGACCAATATAGCAATAAAGACAGATACAGAAACCATAATAGACATAATGAACCCTTTCCATTGCCCAAAGACAGAACCCATC
>VVHJ01005149.1:9210-38488 GCA_015107715.1 Tylochromis polylepis
AGTGAGAGGTAGAATTTTTTTTTTTTTTTTTGCTGTAGCAACAGATTTCATTTCATCTCTGGCTCTTTCTTTCATCCCATCCCTGGATACTCAATGAATATTTTCTATTTCAACAAGTTTCTTCCTGCTCATGAAACCGCTTAAGCTCTCAGTTCAAACTGCACTCGGCTGTAGCACACTTACATTTTTAAAACTGAAGACACATATTGCAGTAAAAGTGTGGCCATGCACCTTTTTTATTATTAATAAACTGGCCATAGGCTACAGGACCCCAAACAGAAATTTAAATCAGTTCCAGGGCACTAGGTAGGCCCGAATGGTCACGCAAAATTAATTCAATCAATAATTTTTAACAACAGTCTATTTTCTGCTTTACAACACTTTCCCAACCCACTGACTGCAAGCATGTGTAAGCCTGTGCATACTGCATAAAGATGTAATCATAAAGTACACAAATCAAAAGAGGACACCCATTATCCTCAACTCATTGTGCACCTCTGCACCACTTCAGCTGCTCCAGCTACTTTAAATCACTTCCTTTAATTCCTGTTCTGGATTCTTCAAGCTAAAATGCATAATGGATCTAATCCACTGTATCAAAACAGAAACCCTTTAATTTGCCCTTTTCAATTTCAAGAACATGACCAGCAAGCTACTGGTCACGCTCCGGTCCTGATGTGCTACCTCCGGGTTTGTGCAGGCTCTTCCACTGCTTTTTGTTTTCTGGATTTTTTTCAGGCACCAAATTCTCATCAGTAGTGAAAATATTTACATGAATCACTTTCACGCAGAACTTGATGTTTGTTCTTTGCACACCTTTGAGGTCCACTGTGAAACAGTACCTCCAGGGTCGGTTCTAAAAGTAGCAAGAGTGGTGGAGGCAGTGTAGATGTCCACAAGGAGACATGAAGGAGATTTTGGCCTAAATATTTGGTTGCTATCACCTGTGAGGAAGATAGCGTTCAAAATTTGTCCCCTGCTTCCTTCACAGATTTCTAATCTGTGTCCAGTAAAATGAAATACATAAAAAATAAAGACAGAAATAGTAAATATTAACCCTCAACAGACTATGAGAAATTTGTAAGTTTCAATAACACACACAAGGGTGTTAAACTACTCCCAGAAATCCAGTTAAAACTGCAGTCTGGGATTTGTGGGGTTTATTTCACACATCTGCTACAGAGTATCGACAGCAAGCTTTCTAGCAATTTAGCAGTTGTTTGGTCCTGAAGGAGTTTTAGGGATCCAGCTGCAACCTGACAATTTGTGTTCATCTAACCCTCAGTAAAGTCCTCTAAATATAGCTGAAGTTGCCTCACAACCAATACCGACCTTGTCATGTTGCCCACAGCTTCTTTAGACCATCTAAAGATAATGTAATAAAACATTTAACACTAAATAGACAGAAGATCATATTTTTTTACTGTTTTTTTTTTTTTACTATAAATGTTAATGTAAACTAATAGCAGTCTGTGGTTATATATGTATGTGTGTGTGTGTGTGTGGTGTGTTTTACGTTCAGGGTGATCACAGATTTGGATTTCTGAACAGCAACATTTTTTGGTAGTGTTGCTGCTACTCGGAGTCAGCAAGTAACGACACACCAAATCTCCGAGGAGTTGACAGGCACATAAAAGCATTTATGATGACAGCATGTAGAGGATATTAAATATGCATCTGCTTTAACACTCTAGGCCACAAACACACACACTCTTGCAATCCTGCTTTGTGATCAACAGCCCTTTGCTAATATGGAGAGAATCGCAGTATTAGTATTTAACTAGAGGGACAGGGACTAGGTAGAGTAACATTCACACCCTCGGGGGGAATAAGGAAGGACTGTTTGTGTCAGAGCAGAAAGAGTTACTGACGCACTAATTAAGAAAGAAACAAGACAAATTTGCAAATGTGTACTGTAAACTAATTTATTAGAAACACATAGGTCTGAATTAGTGTTAGCCAGTGTGTTGCTGGGGTTTAACGCAGAAAAAAAAGAAGAAGGGGGAAATCAGCGAATTAATTAAAGGCCCAAGTGATGAGTTTGAGAGGAAATAGTGAGTCAAAGGTGGGCTTAACAAGATCCAAAGTATACGCTGCTGTTGGTGTGGTGTTCTTCTGCATTCAGTGATGTATGAGAGCACAGATTTATGATCACTAACATACATGATCATATTGATTGTCCAGTCATTATAAACTGTACCAGTGATTACACAAACCCACTTCCTAAGTGTGACGTCATCTGGGTCCAAACTCTCCTTCAGTTCCCAAACTCAAAAAAACACTGTGGCATCACTGAGAATTTAAAATAACCCAATTCTTTCATCTCCAATAAACTGATGAGTGTTGCTGCTCTCCCAGGTATAATAAAGTTTAACATCCAAGCAGCCATGAAAAAAGAGGATTTAGGAAGTTTAATGGGCTTAGAAGTTATCAGGAAGTTAGCTCGCTAGTTTCAATTTAAAGATGGAATGATATAAAATGCTATATATACCATATACCATTGTTTCAGTGGTATACGTAAACAGAAGCAATGTTTGCAGGGAATTACTGAAGTTAGGCTAGCTGGCATATAATCGTATTCTACCTGGTTGCTAGCTACAGAGCTACTGTTAGGATAATATAAACACATCAAAACAGCAAAGATGGAGGATGACTGTTAACGTTTTTCCCCTCAGTAAAAGTCAGTGTGAGGGTTCCTGATGAGCAGAGACAAATGCAATCATATGGCAGGGAAAAGACACTGAAAATGGACCGTCACTAACATGCGTGGTTTGGATTACTCGCTATGAGAAATACCTGATCCTAAGCTTCATGTACTCACTAAAATCTTAGTTAGCCTCAGAGTGATTATTTTCTGAAGCTTTCAAATATTTGGTGTCTGGTAAACTGTGAACACATGGGTTGTAGTTATATCGTAAGGTTTTAAAAAACTGAGCTTAAAAATGTGCAGCATGTGATTATTGCTAATAAAAAGCCAGACAGGCCAACAGTGATCACTGATTACTTTTAGGGGCTTGTTTATATTAAATAAAATAAGATCCAAAGAATTACAGCACGGACAAGAGCCTCAGTGAACGCAGTAGGAGCTTAGACCTGGAAGCAGGGTTGATCACTTCACAAGTGAATGGCTAATATCTTACCTGAGTTTCTTTCCTGGGTTCTTGCTTGATTTATAGCTGCAATAAATCTGAATTTGTGGTCTATGTTTTCATGATGGTTTGTAGAATTTAATAAGTTTACCAAACAGTGTACATGAGGGGAATTATGCAGAAGCAATTTCTGCTCAACACACAAAGCATCTTCTAATCACCCCATTCCCAGTCGCTCCAGGTTTTTCCTTCTTTCTACATGTCATACTGTATTTTCCATTTCCATTCCATTTGTTCTCTGCTCACGCTGATCGAAAACCTGTTCCACTTTGCTCCACACCAAATGTTATGAATGCTGCCCTTCAGATGTATTGCACAATCTGAAGTGGAATTTAGAGGCATCAAAGATTTTAAAAAAAGAAAAATGGAAGCACGGCAAGCGAGGCGAACAGATGAGGAGGTTGCCGGATTTAGGAAACTGCTCTGCTCAGATGAGAATGTTTCGTCCTCATCACAATGACAGAAAGATAAAATCAAAGAAGCAAAAAAGACATATAAACTGGGGCCTGTCAGAAAGCAAATGAAGTTCCTGGCTGTTATGCATGCAAAGAGTAAGCATCTGTACTCTTAGTAAGGAGGCTTCTCCACTTGCTGTTTTGGTCAATCACACAGATGGCAAAATAGTCGGGCAGGCAGTTAAATCTGTGCAATTAAAGCAAAATGAAAATTCTCTCAGGGATGTATCAGCTTTTAATGTGGTGGAAGTTTCTCTTAAAGGAAGAGCAAATATAGAGATGCTGGGGGCAAAACCAGGCTTCTCTGCTCCCACTTTGTGAAGAAAGAGTTGCCTTATTGCCAGTGGGATTCAGTGATATAGTACATTTACTGGAAGAGATTGGGTGGTCAGTTTTACCAGGAGGATACTGTATACATCCAAAACTGTGTGCAAGAAAAGTCAGCACACTGCCAAGCGAAAATACCCCCACTAGATTTGGAGGGGGAGTGGCCACGTTTTCAGAAATTCTGCAGGATTTAGGATCCCCAAAACATTTGAAATTTGCATGAAGCCATAACAGCCCCGCAAATTGGTTGCTTCGGGTGTGTTGATAGCATCAGCGAGTGGGTGTTAATCAAATTTATGTGACCTAATATTTTTAAATTTACCATGTTTAGATAGCAGCAAGAACTTTTAATAACCAGCACATGGAGTTGGTGAAATGTTTGAGTATACTCAGATTGATTACTTTGCTCCATGGCTCATAAACTTGATTAAATAGGAGAACAGTCTTGTCTTTAATTGCTAGCTCTGTTTCATAAGCTCTCATGGTATTTTGTCCATATGGTTCAGATTTATCAAAGTCAATCTGTTGTGGAAATCAGAGATGAATAAATAATAGAAAATATTTTAATCAGGTTTGCATTTGTTTTGTTTTTGTTTTATTTTTAATATGTTAGCCTTTGTGTAATCAATAATAATTGAATCAGGGTAATATAACATGGAACATTTCTGGCAAAACCTATTTTGTTTATCTAAAAGTTACATATGAAGACACGTAGCTTCTGAGAAAGCGTTAATAATGGGTAAAAGAAATGAATCACGGTCCAGCCACATTAAAGAACACGACACAAAATCCATCTTCAACCATTCCACATTTTTCTTTAATTTTTTTTTTTTTTTACATTTAAAGCTTAATGATTTCATCCCTGAGAGCCAGTGTCACTCGTAAGGTCTAGTGATATAGACTAATTGCGTCCGTAGACCATACAAAATATATAGAGGATGTATCAGTGGGTTAACATTAATTTTTTTTGGCATGAGCCAGCTCTGGTTTACAGCATCACCAACTGAGGGGTGAAGAAATATTTTTTCACTGTCTTTGATCTACACTTAAAAGTCTGCTACTGGCATGATCACAGTGGAGTAAGAAACCTTATACTGAGAGTTAAAATGTAGGGGAACACACGCTGCACATACCCAGTATGTGCAAAATGAATTACAACATTACTCCCACCCTGGTAAATCATAATAGTAATTATGTTGTGGCAGTAGGTCTAAGTAAAGAAAGCTTATAATAAGCAAGAATTCCACTCTGAAATTAAGATTATCACACACTAGGTAGGAAACTCAAACATTTTGATACGATAGCCCATGAGCTTATAGGTTGCAAGAGACATATTAACAAAAAAAAAGCAGCAATTAAGAGGTCCATAAGAGGTTGTTAATAATGCTGATTTGCAAAAAGAGAACAGGAGTTGAGGGCCACAAAGGTAAATGCAGAGCCACATGCTACATTGCATTACATCCCAATTTAACCTTTTCCCATTATGCAACATGTCAAGAGACGCAATACACACGTGCTTTCATTTCTTCTAATATGTAGTTCCATATAAGAGCTACAGAAACTACGGTGAAACACTGTGGAGCTTTTCCAAAGTTACTTGATCTTTGCAGTACTTTCATCTTTTACTGTTGTTGCAGCACTTTACGTATGCAAATGAGGCTGATAAAATTTAATCATTTATGCGAACAGATGTATTAAAACTTCCTGCTATGGACTATGTAAGCAAAAAGACTTAAAAAAAAATACTGGCCCACCACACGCTCGCTTCTACTGGGACAACTTCATAAATAGAAACTGGTAATAACGCCAGCTCATGAATACTTAATTCATGTTAACCTCTTAAACCCTCCCAGACCCACCAGCAAGGCCATCATTATAAAGTCATGTTCACAAAATCCAGTACTCAGGTCAAGACGTTGTTGTCTCTCCAGGGAATAGCAAATGTCTCAGGCTAAATTGTAGAAGAAAAAGAGAGAGAGAGAGAAATTTTAAACAGTCGTCACACAGACGTGGTGAAGAAGGTAAGTGATATATAGCAGAGTTTAAAAGTTGTTTGGATTTTCAGGTTTAGTTACAGGAATAGGCATTTTTTTATGAAAACAATCTGTTGTCTATGGCTGAAGACGACTATAAGAATGGTAAGAGTAAAAAAGTTTAAATAGTATTGTCTATATAGTGTAGTGCTTTATACATTTGCCTGACAATCAAAAGATCCCTGGTTTGATACCAGGAGGAGGCACAACTGTCTCGGGGGGGGGGGTGCGTTGGGAAGGGTATCCGGTGTAAAAATAGAATATGAGGTGACCTACTTTGACTAACTTTAGTATAGTTCTTGACTGTAAACTGAGCTAAGAGTGTCTGTAAAGCTCTGTAGGATAGTTCAGTATTAGTAGATTTTTTTTTCTGCAGTACTTTCTATTACAGATGAGTAACAATGTGGTAATAGTGGGGTAAACAGTAGGTAATAATATGGAACTAGAAAGTTATTACCACTTCATTACAAAAGTAATAGGAAAGTAATAAAAGTAATGAGAGACTCATTACTCATTACTCAACACACGTTTCCTGGAGTTTGTTTTAATAGGTTATTAATTTGGACTTGAAAGTGGTCTTTCTTACATTCAGGTACCATAAGGTTATTTTATATATATATATATATATATATATATATATAATAAGGTTACTACCATAAATCAGTGTATAAAAAAAGCAAAAAAACAGGTATTGCCATTTTATTGCTATCAGGTTATCATATTGTTTCCAATATGTTGCTATACTTTTACTATACAATTACTAATTTGTTTTGCCTGATGCGCATACATTTGCTTCCACATTATTACGCCCAGTTTCTGGCCCGTTACTTCCAAGCCACCCAGTTACATCAAGGTCAGTGTGATTTTGCTCTGGCACAATGTTGATTCGAGAGAATTACTTGGATACTATTTTGGCAGCTAGCAAAAACTTGCTAATTCCATGTTATTACCTTTTTGTTTCCATGTAATTACCCCACTATTGCCACATTATTACCTAGCTGTCATAGAAAGTACTGCTGATATTTTTACATTGGGTCATTTACTATAAGTGACCATTTTCACATACAAATTCCAGCCTATGCAGGCAACCTAAACTTTAACAAAACATTTTGCACAGTGCTTCTAATATGAGTACTGAAGCTGGTGGTGAACAAGTGTGAAAGAGACAGTATACAAATGTGTTGTGCGTGTGTTTATGTGTGTGCATCTCACAGGCTGCAGGGGACAAGGTCAGGCAGGGCGGCATTTTAATTAACCATCACTCGGTCTCACACGATCATCAGCCAAGCAGTTTTTATAGCTAAGAGCTGGTATGCACCAGGCGTGAAATAATCCTATATTGATTAATTTCAGTGCCTTTGTGACTGTTTCTGTCTGTTTGATTGTGTCTTTTTCTCTCATCTAGACACACTCTGCGCACACAGAGATGTCTGTTTCATCATCTTATCACTACCCGTTTGATCTTTCATTTTCATTGTGCCATTTTTTCTTTCCCTTTCGCTCTCTCTATGTTATTCCTTTTCTCTTTGGTAGGCTTCTTGTATTCACTTGTTCCTGTTTTAATCTGTATGCTGGGACCCCAGTGAACCGTTTAAAATCTGTATACCAGAGTTGGCTGAGGAGGCATTCAACATTCACCACATCATGTTCTCGGGTCCTTTCATTAGAGAGCAGGTCAACGCACAGTGTGTAACACCCAGCAGCCATGTCTGTGTGCGTGATAGTTTGGTTTTTTTTAATACATTTTTATACAGATGGGTAGATGTGCATACAACCAGACTGATACACAAACGGTACGGTTGCACCAATTACTTGATTAGCTGATCATCAGAAAACAATCTGCAGTGTTTTTATTGCTAACTAATGAAGGTTCAAGCAGTGAAACTGCATAGGTGCCTCATCTCATATTCTTTTTCCCTTGGATGCCCCTAGGTCTATAAGGGAGAGAGATGAAGTGTGGTACTAGAGATCCCTGATTCTTTCCACTGAGTTATATGCTTACACGCATTGAGAATTCTAGCATCACCAGTGGGTATTTTGAGACATCCAACCATGCATTTTCTTCCGCTTATCCAGTTCAGGGTCATGGCAGGGACTGGAGTCTACCCCAGCTGTCACACAGTGAGGGGTGGGGTACACCCTGGATAGGTCGCCATTCTGTCACATGGCCAACCCATAGAGACAGACTACCGTTCACGTTCACATTCACATCTCTGGCTGAGTTAGACCCTCCAGGATATCCAGCTCATGGATTCAGACCCAGGACCATCTTCCTGTGAGACAACAGTGCTAACCAGTGTACCACTGTGCCATCCATATTTTTAACCATACACTCAATTTTCCAAAAGGTATTTTCTGCTGTGAAATTTTACTCTTTTTTTTTCTTCTTGAGGAAACATTTTTTCCATTTTCAAAGCCAGTGGATTATACAGTCAGTCAAAGATGGAAGCAAGGCTGACAAAGAATCTATAACAAACAAACGTGGACCCTTTGCCTGAGGCCACATTTTGAGAACGTGGATTTCTCTTTGAGACATATCAGCTATTCATGTAATAATTTATGCAACCATCATTTTTGTAGAAATAGTACGAAAAATTGTTGAGATTAAAAATAACCATATATGATACATAGTGGGGAACAAAGAGAGACAGTAGACAGTACCTAAATGCATACAAAAAGATCCATCCATACAAAGATGGATACTGAGAAAACAGGATGCACAGACAATACACAGAATTCTTGACTCAAATTAATCAACACACTACTGGGATGAGTTGTTGAAATTATTTCAAGGGGACCAATACAAACTTCTTACAACTATTATGGGGTTGTTTCTATGAACGCTTGCTTCGATTTCTTTTGTCCCTTCCAGCTTCTGTGTTGCTCTATCCACTTTATGTGTGATGTCTGTTTAACCAGGCTTTGCTAGCAGATGTTTGCTTGCTAATAAGTGTTTGGCAGGGGGGATTATTATGGTTTACTCACTCGACAGTTGCTCAGCTCCTCTGCAGTCAGGATAATAGTGCCACATTTCTTTCCTGGAATCCCTCTGTGAAAGGAAATCAAGAAAACAATAAAAGCTTAACAGAAATCAAAGAAAACCCCATCTTTTCTTTTCTTTGCCACTTATTGGCTTTTAATTGATCAGTGAGGCTGTTGTGAGAATCAAGGCTAACTTGTGTATTTTCTATCTCTTAACAAGTTCTCTTGACTATTCTCAGCAACAAACTATCTAACTATTCAAGTATAACTCATATTCTCTTATTTTTTTATTTGCCTCTGATGATTTTAATCAGCACAGACATATGTTCCATCTTAGTCAGTCCTGTTTAGAAGGATTTAAAAATATGTGTTGGCAGTTTTAAATGTCTTAATGTTTGATGCAACTAATCAGTCTTTAGGGGATATGGATAGATACCACATAGATTTGTTCAACTTTTAGGCTGGCCAACATGTTGCAATTAGGGAGCAGAGATGAGTTCTGGTTTGACTTGAATGGATTTTAGTTTGTTTGCTCTGACTTTCTAATCAGCACATCATAGTTCATTTTACAGATGATCTCATATAGAGACAGTCACTGATGCCTTAATTTCCTTCTATCTTGGCTTCATTATTAGAGTTATTACTAAGTTGTAGTGGCAAGTCAATCCATCATGACATCACATGTTCAGAAAACTGGATTAAAGCTTTAACCCTTTAACACCAAGAGTGTCATTTTTGTTTTTGTGAGTTTTTTAGATCTTTACATCATCAGTGTGATTTTTATTCCTATGAAAAACAACACATTCTGCTAACAACAGAATCTCTGAATAATTATATTCTCTGTTTGGCAGTATTATAATGTTATGTAGATTGAGTTTAATTGACGTGCTTCTGATCCATTTTCATCAAATCTCAATTTTCAAAAAAAATCTACCCCCTTGTTTCGCTTATCACACTCAACTCAGAGAAAGCGTAGGGAGGCAATGGTCTGTTTCTTTGAAGCTTACACAGTTCAGTCATTTTTCTTACTTTCTTATGTGATGCAATTCTGTTTGATAGGAAATATATATATTTACCTTAATATCTTGAGAATGTATGTGTTGAAAAGTCTCTGTTCTTTACTCCAATCAAGCTTTTGCCCATGTTTTGCTTTGGAAATCAGTGGTTGTGGAAAAGATAAGGAGAAAAAGATGAAAGTTACCTAGCTTTACAGCTAGCTATTGATATAGCTATTGACTTTCTATATGAGAAAGAAAGGAAATCAGTTCACAACTACTGTACACCAGAAGGCTATAGCTGGTGAACTAACCCCAGCACTATTTACTCCCTCCCAGAATTTTATTCTTTAGGTTTTATTCAGGTCCTTTAGAAGAGTTGATATACTGCCATGGATTTACTTCAGCCTTGTTAGAAAATACAGAAAATTGAAAATCGTGACAACTCCATTAATCAAATAATTTTTATTTTTTTTTATAAAAATCTGGTAATCATATTAGACTCAGGGCCACTTGTGTGTGGAAGAATTCATCATTGTTGGTGTCGCTCTGACCTCTTAATCCTGAATGCAGCTCAGAACTCTGCACCAGTTTTCAAGCAAGAGAAACCCCATTAATCACCTCGCTTCAATGGCTCCCTGTTAGCTACAGATTGAGATACAAACTTCTTTTTGTGTAGAAATCATTAAATGGTCTTGCCCCAGCTAACTATACTGAACATGCTGTCAGAGACCTGAAATACTCTGCTCCTGCAGTATATTCGGGTCTTGGGATTTTCTCAGTGCAAACGAGGTTTAATTGTTCCAGATTTGTCTGTGTGTAGATGTTCTTGAGTTTGTGTCAATAAGCTGTGATTGAATTATAATATCACTGTTTTGGAACAGTTTACTGTCTCAGCTGTTGTACCACGGTGACCCTAAAGTTTACTGTTATTAAGTTGGAACATGTTAACTGTGTAATTCGTGAGCTGTTTATTTTATTACCCATGTGGGGCAGTATTGCGTTTTATTTTACAATAACAAGTAGTGTAAGGGATTAAAATTTGAATGCACTAATGACATTATAGTCAATTACCCGCATAACAGTAACAAAATTAATGAGTAATGTAAGACAATTACTTGCTGAAGAAAATTTGTAAAGTAATTTAATTACTTTTCAAAATAATTTATACAGTTGTGATCAGAAGGCGGCAAACACTCTTCATGGTCATTAATATCATGGTAATTTGGGGCTTTTAATGATTTCTTCTGAACTGTTCTTTTTCCAGGGTGGAATGATTGTACAGTCGACATCTCCAATTGCTTTATAAATCAAAAATTGGGTGCAGCTGTTTGAATTAATTTTGGATTTTCTCTAATCGACAAAGTCTCAGATATATAGATATACTCCCTCCAATCTTTTAATAAGCGGTGCTGAAGGTTCCACAATGTCTTTTAACTTGACAACACCAAGGCTTTTTACTTGACGACAACTTGACGAAAGCTGGTAGTTTCTCTTTGCCAGCCTAGTAAGGATTTGTTTGACAGCACTCATTGGATTGATTAATTGGGAGAACAATGGGAAAGTCCAAGGAACTCAGTGAAGATCTAAGAAGAAAAGTCAGGAAGCTCTTTTGGAGCCATAGCTAAATAAATACATGTTCCAAGATCATCAGCGCAAACAATTATATCTAAGTACAAGTTGTTTGACTTTTTCACCACTTTGCCAAGCTCCAGAGGAAGACCCAAACTGTTACCATCAGATGGGAGGAAATTTATTAGGCTGTTCAAGAACAACCCAGGAACCACCAGGGCTCTGGAACTGCTGAAACACCAGCATCACTATACATAGTGAAGTGAGTTTTCCATTGCTGTGAACTAAGAGGGTGTTGACCAAGAAAGAAACTCCTACTCCAAAATCAACACCTTAAAGCCTGAAATTTACTGGTGCCCACATGGAAAAACCAAGTGTTTTCTGGGGGGGGGGAAAAAAAAGGTTTATGGTCAGGTGAGACAAATATTTGACCACAATGACAACAGGTATACATGGAGGCATGAAGGTAAGGCTTTCAAACCTAGAAACACTGTACCAACTGTGTATGGTGGTGGTGGCATAATACTCTGGGATTGTTTATATAAAATAATGAAAAACTGGAAGAATATCTCTAAATTCTTCGACTTCACCTCAAATCAACAGCTAGATGGGTGACACTTGGACACAGGTGGATGTTCCAGTAGGACAGTGATTCCAAACACACATCAAACTGGTTTTGGAACAGGTAAAGCAGGATAACATTAAGCTTCTAGAATTGGCTCCCCAAAGCCCTGACCTCAAGCCTATTAAAAATTTCTGGACCATGCCTAAAAGCTGAGTCCATGCCAGGAAGCAACCAATTTAACTGAACTCTGCAAACTCTGCCAAGAAGAGTGGTCAGATATCCAGCCAGAATAATGCCTGTACAATCACTCCACCCTGTCAAAAGAATAGTTTGAATAAGTCATTAAAAGCCCAAAATTACAATGCCATCCATGCCTTTGATGAATGCATGTAAACCTCTGACCACAAATGTACATACAGATATTTCTAAATAACTAAATGGACAAAATGCTTATTGTGTATATATTAGTTTGATAGCACTTAAAAGCAGGTTTAAGTTCAGGTGACCTGCTGAATTATTGCAGGGTCTTTATCTTACACTGTAAAGCGCCTTGAGGCAATTGTTGTTGTGATTTGGATATAAGTAAAATTAAATGGATTTGTCATCATATACGTTTTGGTATTCCAGAGTCCCACTGAATGCACATTATATTTGTCATTATAGTTCAAAACCTTAAGGAAATATAGTATAACTTATGTGTGTTTGGTCTACGAGGGCACATAGTTAAAAAAAAATCTGGAACCATTACAATCTCTCATACATCTTAAACCACACCTCCTCTTAAACCAGGAATGATTTTGGTTTATTTAACAATTTCTGTGATTTAGTTTCTTTTCCAGCTCACCTTTTCTGTCTGCTTTCTGTTTGCTCATTTACAAACAAGGCCTGATGTATAGATTTTCTGATAATGTCGCCACGTTTGGTCTGCCTGATCGTGCTTTGGATACAACAGATCCAGTTTCCAATGCCACTTTAGAAACCTTAAGAAGATGTCAAGAAAGCCTCTATTTACCTGGAATAGCGATGTGACTTGGAACCGTGTTTCCAGTTATAACAATGCTACTAAGTAGGCAATGTTTTGGCGGAAAGCAAAAGAACAACCATATTTATGACAGGTTTGCATGAAAATATGATCAGACCTACGTAAAAGACCACAACATGTTTTCATTTTTCCTGTAAATGTGTTTTCAGGCTACTAGTTTTATTTTTTTTAAGGTTTTAATAATGCATACTGTAAAAATGAATCAGTTTCAATTAATGATGTGAGTTCTCATTAATTATTGAAAATGTCAATGCTGCTTTGATGTAAAAAGCAGGATGTGTCACTGTTTTAAATATTTAAGCAAAACCACAACCTTTCCCAAGCCCTAGTCACTTGTTTTTAAAGTTTTAGTCTAAAAACACATTTAGCATTTATTTCTTTTTGAATACTGAGGAAAACTAGAAGTACAACAAACGACTGAATGAGAAATATTATTATTGAAGGAGACCCGCAATATTTTAGACAGAACCTGCTAAAAGTTGTGCAAGAGTAACTCTACTCACAAGTTAAACCCAAATGACACTTGCATGAAATACTGTATTTCCAGCTACAGTTTACTGAAAATTTCAGAAAACAGTTGATGGAATTACTTATGTTCTCAGGTCTTTGCACAACATACTAATGTCAAAAGACTGGACAGAGTGCTCTCCAGCTGTGTGTGTAAGTGCACTGTTGTCAGGTGGTTGTGTGTGTATGTGTGTTTGAGGAGGCTTTTGAAGCACACTGTGAAAGACTCCAATCGATCCTCAGGTGGGGAAACCATCCTGGTTGCTTTGCTGAGTGATTCAACAAAAATGTGAGAGTTTGGTTTTTTTTCACACGCGCACTCACGCAATGTGTCTTGGCACCAACTGACTAAAAGAAGGGAAAAAAAACAGCTTTCAAAAGACAAATGACACCATATCTACATCAGTCTCTACTCATTTCTTCCTTCAGCTCATGTAACTAAATCAATTCCCTCTCCCTGAAATAGGCCATTAACTTGGGGCCACTGAGAAGGTAAAATCAACAGACAAAACAGTTTACAGTTGCTTGAGTGGAACTGTGCAGTGCTGACAAGCAGCATGGTAGCTGCAGAGCAAAGCCACTTTAGCCACAAAAAGGCATATTTCCTAATTGCTACCAACATACAGTACTCTAAAACAATCTGTACTCTCTCCTCATTTCTTTACGTCTTGTTTGTTGAATCACTTACCGCTGATCATTGAATCATTCAAGCATAAAAAAAGACACCTAATACAAGGGATGAAACAGTATAAAACAGTATATTTCTATTCCTAGTACTATAAAAATAGTATCAGGCATTGAATAGTATTTTTACAGCAACAAGGTGAATCCCAAAGAGCTATTAGTCAAAAACTTGGCATATCTGAGCATGCTATCTGGTGTGTCCTTAAAAAATTAAAGGAAACTGGACAAGTGGAGGATAAAAGAAGAACTGGGAGGCCTAAAAACTATCTACAACAGATGAACAGCATCTAAAAGTCATGTCATCAAGAGAGAGCAAAAAATTCAGCAAACACCTGACACAGGACCTGAGAGATGCATTTGACCCTTCAGGTGATCCATCTACTGTTCACTGAAGCATCATGAGAAACAGTCTCAGTGGAAGGGTGGCTGTCAAGAAGCCATCCTTAAGAAAGAGAAATGGGAGGAAAATCACTGGCAACAGGTCTGATGGAGTGATGGATAAAAAGCTGAACGTTTTGGTTGAAGATGTTTTTAATATGAGAGGTACAACAGTGAGTGACTACACCCATTTGTAAAGCAGGGTGGAGGCTCTGTCATGGTTTGGGGCTACATTATAACCAGTGAAATTGATGGAATTCTAAACAGAAAAGAAAAGTACTGTCCAATTTTGATCCACCATGCAACACACTTGAACACTATCAGTCATGGACTGGCTTCCCCCAGAATCCAGACCTCAACATTACTGAAGCAGTGTGGGATCATCTTGGCAAAGAACAGAACAGAAGGAAGAAGAGCACTGAATGTCCTAGAAGAAGCCTGGAGAATGACTCCTGAAGACTACTTAAAGAAATTAAAGAAGGCTTGCCTAAGGGAGTTCAGACTGTGTCAAAGAATAAAGGTTGTCACACCAAATATTGACTTTCAGTCTCGTTAGAATTCTGCAAACTCTGCTTTTGCCTTATATGCCGTGTCAATAAATCACTGCACCGATTTCACATTTTCCTAGCAAAGTACAAAGAAATGACAGGTGACTCGAGACTTTTGCACAGTACTGTATAATTTTAAAAAAGTGTAGCAAATTTAAAAATTAAATATGGTAAAATATCTATCATCTGTCATTTTGAAATATTTGACATCATTTGTTTTTGTGTATTTAAGGATAATCTATGTAGTATCTAGTATAATCTAGTATCTCTAGCTAAGTCTGTGCATCAGAAGCAGTCTAAAGATTTATTTTCTCCGAGATTGTAAGCGAAATTTTATGATAGTCATCACAATGATGAGTCTCTTCCTCAATAAAACAAAACAAGTCAGTTCGTGTTAAAATGCAGTCTGTCATCAACTATTTATTTTGCTTGTTTCTTTCTGTGTTGTTCATACAAAAAAAACCCATCCTTCTCATTTTTTGTGAAATATTGAAAGAGGGACATGAAAAATCAAATAAGATCTCATTTGTACCTTGCTATTGATTTTCGACAGCTCAGACTTGATTTATAATTTGTCTCAGTTACAGAAATAGGTACTCTTGAGGATGCCACACAAGAAGATACTGCTCCCTCGTATTACTGAAAACCTGAAACAGTAATCTAATTAAGGTGTCAAGCCGGCAGTAAGGTTGTTTTTTTTTCCTTTGAAGTGGATCTGGAAAAATTAGAAAGCTAGTCTTGCAATAACTTAGGATGCCCTAAAAGAAAGAACTTTTTTGTCTTCTTGCCAAAAACAAAAGACAAGAGTCGATGCAACAGTGTATGCATGCATAATATAACTTGTCCATTAACGCAAAGCTTCACAGATGCTCCAGGGTACCCAGAGGATTGTACCCACAGATGTTTTAAAAAAATAAAAAGGGGAGCTGTAAATCAACAGTGTATCGTTGTCTGAGTGTGTGTAGGTGTGAAATGTGCTTGAATGTGTGCCTGAACAGAAGAATGTGGCATGTAGTGTAAAGCACAGTGAGAGGTCAGTAATGCATATTAATTTGGACTATGACAGAGGGCATATTATCTCTTAAAGGAATACATAAACTTGGGAAAGATAAAAACACAAACCCATACTGACACACAACTGCACGCATACACACTATTTTTATTCACAGTGGTCGGAATCTGTAATTACAAATCTCTTCAGGGAGTCAAAGACTCAAGCCAACTAACAAACCTGCTGTGAATAACACAGCTAAATTAATTTTGCCTGAGGGGTATGTGAGAAGGATGAGAAAAGCAGAAAGGGGAAAACGAAAAGGTGTAACCAATCTTTTCTCTCCTTTCTTTCTAAATTAGCATGTCTTGATTAAAAGCCAAATTATATCTTTTTTTCTTTTCTTGGACTTGAATTCTGCTTTGTAAGTGTGTTACTGCCATGATAATTTTAACATATCAATTTCTCTGATCCTTTTAGTGCGAAGCTCAGCAGGAGATCTGACACTGCATAATAACACAGCAAGCACATGTTAACATCTCCTTGTTAGCATTAAATGATAACAAGGAGCCTTTTTTTTATACACGGAGAAGCTCTCCAGGTCGTTGTGACAAAAAAAAAACCTGCACCTAGATTGGCAAAACAATTATGCTGACAAATTATTCCATTTTAACATCCTTAAAAGGAATATTTTAATATATCAATATTACACCCACCACCCACTTTGTTAGGTAGAATTAATCAACTGCTCGTTGATGCAAATATGTCAGCCGATCGCACAGCAGCAACTCTATGCATTTAGGCATGCAGACATGGTCAACACAAGACGAAAGGTGATTTACAGTAATGCGCTGGTTTTAGATTGGCTGCTCTGAGCATTTCAGAAACTGCTGATCTACTGAGATTTTCCCACACAACCATCTCTAAGGTTTACAAAGAATGGTTCAAAAAAAGAGAAACTATCCAGAGAGTGGCAGTTCACTGGTAGCTCTGTGCATACTGAAGAATCCTGCTACTTTGCTGAAGTTCAAACTATGCATCAGAATGCTGAAGAAAGGTGATTAAAGTGACTTTGAGTGCCACAGTGAGTTCTGAGTATTTCAGAAACTGCTGATCTACTTGGATTTTCCCACCAAACTATCTCAGAATCGGTCTGAAAAAAGAAATTATCCAGCGAGTGGCAGTTCTTCGGGAGAAAATGCTGAAAATGTTGATGTTAGAAGAGAATGGTCAGACTGCTTCAAGCTGATAAAAAGGCAACAGTAACTCAAATAACCACTTGTGACAACCAAAGTATGTAGAAGAGCATCTGTGAATGCGCGACACGTCAAACTTTGAAGCAGAAGGGGTTAAAATGTTGCAAGGTCTGATGAGCCTCAATCCAACACCTCAAGGATGTGGTGGAATGAGAGATTCACATCACGGATGTGCAAACCACAAATCAGCAGCAACTGTGTGATGCATCATATTACTATGGACCCAAGTCTACGAGGACTGTTTCCAGCATCT
The DNA here is from genome assembly GCA_015107715.1 of Tylochromis polylepis. Lineage (NCBI taxonomy): Eukaryota > Metazoa > Chordata > Actinopteri > Cichliformes > Cichlidae > Tylochromis > Tylochromis polylepis. The sequence continues at coordinate 26,948 of VVHJ01005149.1, forward strand.
TGTTCCATTTGTGCCATGAAGAATGAAGGCAAAGGGATCTCAACCAGATACTAAGAAGCCGTACCTAATATAGTGTCATGTATATAGTAACAGCATCACTGGCTGGCATCAGTCTGGCTGGGAGTTACAAACATTTCACTTCACTGGATTTCACAGTTCAGAATCTTTGTGTAAAAATATTAAAATGGCTCGAGCTTACATGTGTTCACTGCTGAGCTGTTAGTGGGCCACAAATACTAAAGCTATGGGGTGAAACATGAAAACATGGACTAAATCTGAAGATGCAGTCATTATTTGTAATATTTACACTGTCTCGGTTGATTTAAGTATTTTTTTTAATGCATTACTGAACATTTTAACTTATCCAAAGTTCTCAAAAGTTTGTATTAAATTGCTATAATAATATAATAATACATAAATATACCTGTAACTCTTCTCAATCAAACAAGGGTTTAAAGCATTCAAGTAGCTAGAAGCACAAAAGCTAGTATCTAGGACCAAGGGTCATTGTACATAATCAGACTTCTTGACAGCAAAATTGTGCTGGAGGCCTTCCAGAAGAGCACTCTGCCAAAGAACAGTCCCTTATTGATTCACTCAGAGCAGCAGCTTGACAGAGAGCCTGAAATTCACCAGTGATCAACAGAGAAAAATGAGAGGTCTGAACTAAAGGAGAAGATGGGAAGGTCAAAGAAAGAATCTTTAGAGGGCAGAAACTTTGTCTCTGTTAGCTTAGTCTCAGAGAAGCTGAAAATGTAAAGTGAAAATGCCTTATATATTTTCAAAGTGTCAAAAAGTGAGGAAAGTGTACATTAACTGTAAAAAATAGCTATTAAATAATTTTTAAAATATGTATCTGCAGTCTATTTTATATTTTTACTGACCAAAGCACAATACCTGCTCACAATTATTGTGCATGTCTACTAACTAAACCTACAAAAGAACTAAAAGATTTATTTTTACTTAATCCAAATTTAAGTGAATGCAAAAGCTTCTTTTTGAGGATACATACAAACCTTTCAAGAAATAATCAAACACCTGAATCAATTGAAATGAATCTTACAGATTTTTTTTGCAGACATCGTCACTTCAGCCTACTTGCTCAGACAGAACGTAGCCCTGTTTCAAGGCCTTCAGAGTCCTGCCTTTGAATATGGCTCATCTATACAGTTTCACTGCCTGTACTTTTCGAAATAGGAAAGTCAGTGACAAAGCCAGCTTTGGCCTAGTTTTGATTCTCACACATGAGAACTTTCTTCGCTCCAGTACCATTTATTAAATTTCAGATTCACACTTTAAATCTGTGGTGCTGAAAATTGTTCAAAGGTACATCAGCCTTAAATCTACTGGCATTTCCTGACAGATTAAATACAATTTATTCAATTTTAACCAAACCCCATTTACTCGATCTTTAAAACAAAATATGTTTATCATTCTAACTCAAACCATCCGCTGGACTAGTGACAATGCAGAGTTCACCGTCACTGTGGAAATCATAATCAGCAATAATGAGTTCACACTCAGGAGACAGGTGTCTTATTTTTGAACATTCGGGGCTGCCGCTGCTATCACCTCCAGATTTTTGTGAAGGTTTTCAGACATGAATTAACTTCCAGCTCATTTATGACTAAAGAACAATGGCTGAGACTGCTCACTCATTCATGTAATCATATTCCTTTCCAGTAACCCTAAGATAGTGAGAGTGTTATTCTCTTAATACAGAAATGGAACTTTCATTTCTCACACTGCCAAAAACAGCAAATGTTAGGCTTAAATCAACAGGGGAAAAAAAATCACTGTGCAATTAAAATGAAATGAATGCTTACCATGCAAAATGTTTGCCATCGTTACCTACCTGGATCTGGGTGAGGCCAAATACAGGTAATTCTAAGAAACTCACACAAGCAGACAACCATCTGTGGGAAAATCCCTCCAGAGAGCACTGGATGACGATTACTCAAAAGGAAGACAGCTTCATTGCAAGAGCTGACACGCTCTCTCCACCTTCCCTAAAGGCTCTCAATTTCTTCTAACCATCTCACAGAACCATCTGGTGGCAGATGTTAACTGATTTATAAATGCAGATTAAATAGCCCCATTTTGCTGTGCTGTGTATTAGTTTCTCAGAAATTTGGACTGCCCTTGTATATCAAAATATGTTAGTGAAAAATATCACACATTCATATATTTTTTAATATATATATACTGTAGGGTAACACCAGCAGGAGCGCACAGATGTTGGTCCAAGTTGCAAAGGGTTAATTCCATAAGCTGCGTTTTAGTCAGTGAAATGTTTTCCCCTAAGTGTTCGGATCTCATTGCCATGTTCCACGCACAGGTCTCCTAATCCATTCCACTCTGCAGCTTTTGTCTAAAATGGTGATCAAGAATAAAAGAAGGTAGAGCGCTTAGCCTCCTGGTGCCTTTCAATGATCCTCAGGCCACAAACTGCACACTGCGACTGAACAGAGGAGAGTTCAGAAAAGCAAAAGCACCACAGGGGTGTCCTTTAGGAAGCCTATTGAGGACGGTGATTATCGGCTGCCATTAAAACAGACAAATGCTCATCTGCTGTTCTGGAAAGCGTAAAGGTGAATGGGTACTGAAAGCAGGGCTTTCGCTGATGACAGAAGCTGCATGCTGTTGTTAGAATATAATAACAAGTACTATTGGCAGCCATGGTTTAAGAACACTTAAGCTGCAGCTGACAGAAATCTCAAAAAGGCAAAAAAGAAAGAAAAGAAAAAAGAACCTTTTCCAAAAAAACAGAATTTGAAAATTGACAGTCCTCTACTGTAAGCACAGGTATACGCACACATATGCAGACTAAATATCTGTCATGACTGTTTGTCTTACTGGGATTAATGCCTTACATTCCCAGGTGAAATTCCTCACAGGATAGACTTCCTAAAGCCTGAACACAGAGTCCAGATTAGATGCAGACATGTGAAATGTGAATGCCACACAGACAGGCCCCACAACTTGCAAGTTCAAACCGAGAAACCTTTATACTTTGAGAGAGAGCACTGCATGCCCGTGCTTCCCATTGACAAGTTGCCAGTCCCAGCTTTATACTCACCAGTGTACGCAAATTAGTTTATGTTGTTAGGAAAATAATGGGCACAGATGGTGTTTGTGGCTATATTTAGGGGTAAAATAAAGCCTTTGGGGTGATTTATAAACAAGCTCCATTTACAAACATGATAAATATTGGAAAAAGTAGGAAAGGTAAGGTAGAGCAGAGAGCTCAAATCATTTCAGCGCCATCTATTTCAATTTTGCAACCAAATTTGGACAAGGTTAAAGTACGAGTGACTTGACAGGGCCTTTATCATTAGATGATTTCAGGATCACATGCAGGTCTGGGCACTGTCTATTCAGATTCTCTTTCTACTGTCTAATGAGTCGAACTGCATCTGCGGACAGCTTGAAATGTGGCTGATATAAAAGGAACACTGTGCAGCCATGTGCTGTTCAGACCCACAGAAGTTAGCTTTAAATTCTATTACAGATGTCAAAGCCTGGAAGATACCAACTGAAGTGTCACAGTGAGTTTGGAATACTGGGATAAAAAGATGCTAAAAAGAATATATTTGTTTGATTTAATGGTGCATCTATAAAACATGGCATACTGGGTATGAATATTTCACTAAGTATTTAAGAGTCACAGCTTCAATGAAGTGTTGAGAGTCAAACTGTCGTGGAGTGTGGTGAAACGCTCTAAATTTTTTAAAAAATTAGGAAAGGGAGGTAGTCAGCCAAAGACTGAGTGAATGGGAAGAGCATGAAAATGGGACACATACAAATTGTAATAATGTAGTCATAGCCAAAGGATGTGTATAAATTCTGGTCAGGCGCAGATGCCCACGGGTGCCATGTCAGTGTTAAACACCTAATGAGGTAGTAGCTTAGCCTCTGTTCAACTTACTGTAGGGGTATTTTTGATCACCAGTTCATCCCAGTCCAGTATCCCTTGGAACAACAACCATAATGCACGAATCGCCACCTCACAATTTACGCCTAGCACTGATGTTCAGTATGAACACAAGAAAACAAGTGTGCCCTGTGTACCAAAGCTGCTGGTGAGCATTTGGAGCACATAGTAATAATTAGATGCCTGCACAGCAAAGTGTTGAGCAGAGTTTGCCTCTTTTATTAGCTGTGTCATCATCCAAGGATTTCAGGCCTAAGGTTTAGGGTTAAAAAAAAGAAGTTCATTGTGCCTTATATACTATATGTATCCAACTTAGCTTTCTTTGGGTGGAACTTATGTTTGTCATTATATTGGATTTACTTTCAATTTACCCTAGGGAAGTTTTTCTTTAACAGTATCATTTTATTTTAGTGCACTTTAATAATACTCAGTCCTCAGAAAGGGGTACCAGTATGATGATGCAGGATAATTAGCCAAATGTTTTATTTAAGTAAGCGTGTGGACCAGAGATCACGCTGCAGCTGTCTCATTAAGTGTAATACAGCAAATGTGTGCTGTTTCCAAGCTGAGTTACCAGACATCACACTAAAAAGGAGCAAACATTTTCTACTTCTAAGCTTGTGCAAACATTTACACTTGTATCAGCTGTGTGCAAGTATTGGGCACCTGCCATAGTTGTGGTTTGTTTTTTTTGGGGGGGGTTATACATTTGTTTCTTCTTTTTAACTGCGTTTATGTGGTAATTAGTGCTGGGGTGCAACTGATGATGCTGTTTTCGTCCTCTTCCAAGAAGCCCATATATAAATATCTCATTATTACAATGTGTTTTTTGTTGTTTTTTTTTGGGGGGGGGGGGTGTTTATGTTCATGAAGTCCGAGTTCTTGTTGAGCTCATCCATCGTCTCCAAAACTGATCATGCCACAGACAATTAAGAAAAAAAAATCCTCTCTTCTTCCTGAATTCAAAACAGTAAATGCATCTCTTTTTGTGTAAAAGAGATTTTTTGTTTTTTAACGCAAATGAGTCACTATCCCACAGAGCCATTTGGCATTTAATATCTTCTGTCTGATGTTTTTACTGAGGAAATAATGGCAAAAAACTTAACTAGATTAAGATGTTGCTGCCAGTAAAGTAAATTTGAAGCAATTATCGTGTTTGTCCAAGGTGTAGATTTAGTTAAATTAAAAAGTAAAACAAAACACTAGAACATGAACACCTCATTACATAACTATAGATATAGTTTGGATATGTCAGGTCTGACATATCCAGACGTTTTCTGTTTATAAGTCATACTGTAAGTGTGTGACTATATTTGACTGGTCCAGTTGTGTTTTTGGAAAATGGACTGAATTTAAACTTGCAAGGGGAAAAAAAAGTGGTGAGCCAGAGTCCAGGAGGAATGTAGTGCTCTGTTACACTTTTTACTCATGAGCTTCCTAATTAGGTCACAAAAATAATCCCATGCGCAGGTAAATATGCAAACGACAGAGGAAAAGTCTTTCCTGGTGAAAGAAGATACGAAGGATTAGCAGGTTCAGAAAGGATTTCTGTGCAAATTCCAATCTTAGTGCAGGATGTCTTCCTCAGAAAGGAAGATACAGAGGATTACGAAATTTCAATTATCACTCCTCTGCCATCATTATTCAGGAGACCAACAGAGCATGACTTGATATATTCAGGAACGAAGGACGTTTCTTCCACACCACCAGCTCTGTAACCTTTAAAACACAACACGAGCACAGCCATCCAAACATACAACAAAGCGCAGTGAAGCAATCTCTCTAACACAATTACTGTCTTCACTAACTCTGCTGAAGGGAAAAGTGAAACACTATTTCATTGCTGTAACGACACAGAGCTCCACCTGGGACATCCACCCCCTCAATTACCCAGTGCTGATTCTACAAAGCCTGGGCCATTCGAGACCTCATTTGACTTTATTACAATGGCCACCAAAGAGATGGTGCCATTAATCAAATAGGAGAGAGAAAGAGTGAGCAGACACCTAGGAAAGAAAAGAAATTAACTCAAAGGCTGTCGCAGTGTCTCTGTCCTAGCTTACTTCTGCCTAAAAGAGAGAGGGACCAGGCATCCATCATGCCTCAAATGAAGGAAAAAGTCGGTGCTGACAGATCTTTCGAGGTGGTGGAGCTATCATTTTTAGCAATCCTGGAAATAAAGGCACTTATAGACAGATGTACGATAATTAGGGCTGTCCACGGTTGATATTGCACTTGATGAAAAAAAGACAGTGCTCAAGAAAAAAAAAACCCACACGCATTAAACAAGCTTGACTAATTTCATTACATGTGTTTTCTCTGACTCTTTTATCTTTCTTTTCCTTTGTTTATAGCCACAAACACAGAAGGTGAAAGGCAGGGAAAAAAGCTTTTTTCCCATTTCAGTTGGGGAACAAATGACACCTCAGGCAATTAGCATCGTAACAATGGCAGCCAATCTCTGTAATGCTTTGTTTTCCATCAATGCTGCTGAGTCCACTAATTCGCTTTGGAGGAAAATCAATGGCATTTGCCAAAATAGCTGTCTCCAAATGTTTAAACAGGCTGCGTTTAGTGCAGGAGTAGCATGTTCTGCCGCTCAGTTTGTTGATTTCCAACCAGATGACTAAAAGTAATAGGCATATAGCGCACTGTAGCTTAATAAAATAGTTAATCCTCCAAAGCATTCATGAACTTGTTAATTTAATGGAAGAAGGACTCATTTGTCAACTTGACTGATGGCTCCAATTGAATCCACAATGACAGAAAAAATGTTTTCCTTACAGATGGCTCAGCTTGGAAAGAAGGAGCAGTGATCAATTGCTGCCTGCTGGAAGAGGAAATGGAGTTTTGCTCAGAGATATTAGACTCAGGGGTATCAATACTGCATGAGCTCTCACAGACAACAAACATCCCTTTCACACCAAAGCAACAGTGCAGGAAAATCTGCTTGCCATTCATTGTCAATGGGCCTACAAGGGCTATCTGACCTGCTTTAGGATCCAGCTCACAGCCAGGACAAACACAGTGTTCAGAATGACAATAGTCCCTATTTGAAAGAATAAAAAACAACGGTCCCATCATGCATCTCAATTGAGACACTGGTGCACATCAGTGGCACAGTGGGAGATGGATTCACACAGCAAAAATGTAGAACCCGGCTCACCTTTTCACATCCAGCATCGTGCAGCAACCCAGTATCCAGCCTAATATGTGTGAGTGCACATTCCCAGTAGGTCATTTTTGAAAAGTAAAATGCGTTTTAAACATGTCTTATAGTTTTTATTGTTTAACAGTAAATTCATCAAGATCTAGTCATTCAGCTTAGATGATTGTAGTTGTGGTAAAGTTAAGGAGTTTTCTAATGTTTCATGGTTTTTATGATGATCAATGTTTTCTCTAAAAAGTCTGCAATGGAAGAAGTGTTTATAACAGCTGGAAACAAGGAAAGAGTTAGTGGGCAATGTTGTAATGGTGTGTTGTGGATTTTGAAAATACTGTGGATGATTAGGGACGCAGTACGTGAAAAGCCTGTTTCTATTAGCTCATTTATGTCAAAATATGTGATATTATAGCATCACGATGCATGTTTTAGTGATACTGGAGGCTTTTTACAATAAATGAAAATGAAAATGAAAATGAGGAGAAATTGTTTTTTGGGGGGTTTTTTGTGCAATTTCTGAATCCGATCAGGTTAAAAGCAGATCAGAGCACAAGAACAACAAACATTTGCCCTGAATATCGCAATGTTGAAAATGTATTTTTTGACATAACAAATCTGAATGTTTGCATGTTTGTTTTCATGAACGCAATATGATTGTAATATATGTCGGGCTTAATCTGCCTTACAAAACAGGGATGGAACAAAAAACATTGTATTAGCTCTTCTTTGGTGCGTAATATGGACATTTTTCTTTTACATGGGATCGTCCATAAGTGTTTCCCCTTTCACTGCTTTATAAATCTTTTTAGTGACAAGAAAAAAGATTTGAAAATGCAGGGGAAAACAAGTCAGAAAAACATAAGTAAAACAGAATAATATTGCCAATAACCACAGACAATGCAATGATTAAATTCAATGATTAAATGCATAATTCTTCCTTTTTGCTTTTTAGGGTTATTTTGTCCATCATTTGTAAGCAAGTAAGAAAGTTAATTTTATTTACAGAGCACATTTAAAATCAAAGTGCTACTTAGTAAAACTATTAATGATAACAATGATAAAATGAATAAAAACAAAAGGGTTTCTGAATAGCCAAACTGCACAAATTCACACTTTTTACATAATAATAACACAACTCAGTCTCCATTTCCAGAGATCAGCAGTTCACAAAAGCTTGACAAAGCACGTTTGTATTTAAGTTGGATTTAAACACAGTCACAGTTGATGAGGTCACATGGGAGATCATTCCAGAGTCTTAGTGCAACGACAGCAAAGGCACGACACTCTTTTGAAATAAGCTTTGACCGTGGGATGATCAAGAGTGTTTGAAAAGCAGGGCTTAATGACCTTGAGGGAGTATATAGACGCAGCATATCTGCATCCATACGCTCCATCCTGCGCCACTGCACTAAGTGCCTGCACCCACATATCCAGGTACAAGGCCATTTAGGGCTTTAATCACAAACAGTGCCACTTTATACTGGAATCTGTAATGCACAGAGAGCCAGTACCAGGCTGCTACCTCTGCTAGTAATGTGAGCTCTCGTTTTAATCCCATTCCCATTCTGGCCTAATTGTAAACAAGCAAGAGATGACTGACTAACTGACTGATTGTGTTAATCAAAATGCCCACATAACCATCCTAATACCAATATTTACACTTAAGAAGTTGTGTTTTTACTTCTCCCTTGTTATTGGAGTTACTTGCTTTAAATGAAGTTAGATTGAATTCCTGCTTGTAAGTGAAAGTAGACAGGAAGCTTTGTTTTCTCTGCTGCTTTAATCCATTTAATATATCTGACATATATTTGCAGCACTGCATAACTCTGGCAAATCACGTGCTTATAGCTATAAGCATCCTATAAGCTTATGACCTCATCATTTTATTTTACAAATATAAAATGATTTTAAGAGCAATCTTGCATTAAACTCCTACATGTGTATTACACCTGAACATTTTTAATTAATTAATAAAAAGTTGTTTTCCAGCTAACTTCTGCACTTCTGCAGGAAGGAAGACGAAAAAGTGAGAAGGAAGGAAATGATTTAAAAGGAAATGCAGTACAGACTCTTATAGTGAATATTGTGACAAAACTTATTGTAAACTACTATGACAAAAGTTATTGTAGCTTTAATGCAGTAAGAAAATCAAAATTTCACAGGTAAAACAAAAATAACAGTTTTACCATATTTAGTGTACTACTGTATGTGCAAGCTACGCAAAAGTGGGCCTCAGTCTCATTATATCTTTGTGCATCGCCCTGCTCACTAACACAGCTTTAAAGCATGTAAAATATCATCCCTCTATCTGGGAGCCGGAACTTTTAACAGACTGTCTTAATTGGTTCATCAAGAGATATTTTTTTAAAGCCATAAAATATATTATCAGCTTCTGTTGCAATGGCTAGATGAAACATGAACCTCTACAAAGCCAGATGCTTCTTTTTGATGTGAGTCTTACTCTTACAGAGGTTCCTGGAAGAAGCCGGTGATGTTCCTGCGAGGCAACCCGTCTCTGGTGAACATATTTCCATGAAGCTCAGCGCCCCTGAACTATCTGTTTCACTTCACCTAGCCCTGCAAACACAGGCCGCCCTGGGCATTACACCCATCACTTTTCATCACAGCATCAAAGTCTTCTCTGTCAATTGCAAAGAATGAGCTTGAGGGGGTAGTGGAATAAATTTCTACCCCCTCTCTCCTTCCTCCCTTCAATTTCTTCCTTTCTTTGGTGAGACACTGGTTTGTTTGCACTTCAAAGATTAAAAAAGCAGTAAATAATTGATTAATCAATCAGCAACATGCAGAAACCGCAACATTACTGAAAACTGTCTTGCACAGCCACCCACTCCAAGACAACTTGAATATAGGGTAGAATGTGACTGACACAAATAATAGAGTCACACTGCTGCCAGATGAAAGAGGGTGGATATGCCTGCTGACCCTGTGATCCGCAGCCAATTGACTTTTAGCTAAGCTCCATCCGCCTTGGTAACTGATTTCTGTTCATGCAGGGAACATAATGCAGCTCAATAACAATAATAAGCACAACAAAGTGGATGTTGTCTCACTATTGTATGTAGCTAAATAGCAATGCATGCTACTGCAACTGCAGCTTCCATTAGGGGAGAGGTGTTTAAATATTGCTTTGCCACTTTCCTCTTCAGTTTAATTTCAATTCAATATGAATTTGATTTTATTTATATAGCACCAACTCACAAAATAAATCATCTCTGGACACTTTACATTGTAAGGTAAAGACCCTACAATACTGAAGATAAAACCCAGCAATTCCCAATGAGCAGCAGGAAGAATCCTGCAGCAGAACCAGGTTCTGCCGTCTGCTGCGACCTACTGGGGTGAGGGAAATGTAACAGTAACTTCAGGCAGTGACTGATAGATCAGAAAAATACAGCTCTAAAGCCAAAAATAGTTATAATAATCAAGAACCTACAGTTCTATGCATAGCATCTCAGCACATGTCGCAAAAGCTTGCCTGGTCTACTGCTACTGGTTGCTATGGTGAGCTGGAGAATCACTTTGAAGGGAAGAAAGGGTTAGAGTTAGATCTTGGTCATTTGTTTTTGCTTTCCCATTATGGGTGTGAAGATCAGTTTAAAACGGCCCCAAATCTCAAATGGGACAAGGAGTCATCTGCAATGATCAAGTGACTTGCTTCCAAATCGTATATATGTGCCCCAGCTGCATAGACGTATCTGTAGCCCCTTTCCTCCCCACCAAAAATCTGCTCTATGGCCACATTCAATGTACATCTCCGAGAAGACAAAGAGGCAGCTGCAGCCTTACACAAAGACACCAGCTCCCATCAGCTCATGACCTAAAGAGAGACGGGCAGAGCATGGAGAGACGACGGGGTTGCGTACTCATGTGGAAGAGAAGCCCTTGGTGATAATTACTTTCCTTGCCATTATTCTTTTCTGGCCATTCAGAGAAACCCCCTAAGGAAATAAGTCCAATATCATATATTTACTGCATGATCTTTGTCATGAAGAAAACCTACATCTGCAGTGCAACTGTTCCCAGAACAGATATTACTCTTTGACAGCAAGCCAGGCCACCAATAAAGGCTTCCCAGGAGAAAGCGCAAAGCACAATGACTGGATCCAGTGGACGTGGTCTAATCTGAGAGGAAGACAAGTGTGTGTGAGAAAGAGAGACAGATTGACAGAGTGCATGAGGGAGTGAAAACAAACGATAGAAAAGGACAATAATCCAGAGAAGGATAGGTGAGGAGATTGTGTTTAGAAGCTATGAATAGCTATCGTGGAAACCTACTAAAGGACAGTGATCTAATGCATGCGTGTGTGGTGTGTGTGTGTGTGTGTGTGTGTGTGTGTGTGTGTGTGTGTGTGTGTGTGTGTGTGTGTGTGTGTGTGTGTGTGTGTGTGTGTAAATACCCTGTCAATAGCAGCTCTTGTTGTTT
>VVHJ01005154.1:0-10686 GCA_015107715.1 Tylochromis polylepis
GATTTTTTTTTTTTTGGTTTTTTTTTTTTTTAATTTTTTTTTTTATTTTTTTTTTTCTTTTTTAGTTTTTTTTTTTTTTTTTTAATGTTCTACGCATTTGAGAAAGATGTTTTTTTCTTATTTTTTTTTTTTTATGTGTGTCTGTGTACTGTAATTTGTATTATGTCACTACATGGTTTTTCTTTTCATTTGTGGGAGCATTACCTTAATTTTTGCTATGCTTGCATAATGACAATAAAAAGTCTTGAATTTTGAAATCACCACACAACTGATTTTTTTGTCAGTTGGAAGGGAAAAAAATCTGTAAATTTCTCAATATCTTTGTGTGTGCTGTAATATTAATTAGGGGATAATGTTTTCACTCTGGGTTTTGCTACCAGTCTATGTGCTTCACTGCTGTAACAACTCTGCTGCGACATTGGTGGATATTGTTCTTCTGATAAAATTCCGACTTACCCAAGGCCCGCTGTACAGCCATGTCGCTATCAGCACAGGTGGATGTATTTCAATGGACAATGTACTGTGACATCTGTGCTTAAGTAACACCTTAACAGCATGTTAACTGAAGGAAAAGGTCCATTTAAACAGATATTTATTTGGTTTGATTAGAGAAGAAAATGTGTTTTCAAATTGTAGTTATTTCAAAAACAAACTCATTAAATATTCTTTAGAAAACAAACGAGCAGAATCAAGTTTTAGGAGAAAAAGAGAATCTTTTATTTTCTATACATGTGCCTCATATCAGAGCTGCTCAGGGAATATTTACACCATTGGACGTTTTTCCCTTAGTTCCTGAACTTCCTTATGCAAGGCTGTTAAATGCAAAGAGGAATAATCCATAAGTGAAATAAGATAAATAAGTATTAAACCAACATGGCTTAGTTTCTTCTGTCACTTTCACCTTTGTGCTCTTCCTGGTTGCATTCAGAAACAGAAATGTGGTGATTCAAAGTCTCACCAAGATCCAGAGAAGCTTCACAGTTCAACCTACTAATTTTTTCCAGTTACACAGATGGTTCAGGATGTCACTTCTTCTCTATGACGTGTGGCTCCAACAGTTTCTTCATGTGCAGATCCTCCACCAGCTTGTCCACACAGACCTTAAACAGAGGTTCAGGCTCCTGAAAGACAAGAGCGTAAACACAATCAGGACCTGCAAGACGGGCGCGGTACCCACTGCACACAATGTTAAAAACATGAAATAAGTAAACATGGTGGTTTCATGTACGAGTCAGTGCTCTAATTACTTAAATTTAAAAGTCTTAAAAAGGATGGAAATTAAAGTTTTCTGAATCTGTAAAATTTTCTGCAATGGCTCCACCAGCACAAAATCAAACATACAGAAAGTGAAAAAGGCATTTCTATTAATTTATTACTGCAAAATAGATGAATAACTCGAAAATGTAATAAAATGCTTTAAATATAGCAAAGAGAGATTTATCAAGAAATGTATCTCATGACCTTTAAATGCTACAGCTCATTTTAATATAAAACAAAGAACTTCATTGTCAGCTTTCACCTCACAAGGGTCCCGGAAGCGCCAATGTGGGTTTTAATAGGAAAAAATAAGGGTTCAAATCCATCAGTAAAGAGGCCTGTGGATAAATAGAAAACACTCTTCCTCCTGCAGAGTTGCCCTTCTCATGCTCTCTTTTTCTGTAAATGTCATGTCACAAACCCACACATAACTCACTGTGGAAACTCAAGACTTAAATGACTCATTACTTTGTGCTCCAGACGCCGCTGTTTCTCCACAGCCTCCTCCAGACTTAGACCAACCCACTCCGCCTTTTCTTCTGGGATCTCAAATTGCTGCTCACACAGAAAAAAGTGGGAGAAATTAAACTTTTTTTTTTCCCTTGTTGACTTCACTCACCGAGTCCTCAGTTGACTCAGATAATAATGGACTTACCTTGTATTTCTCGTAAACTTTTTCTCGTTTAATGGGGTCACTGGGGTAAAGCTCTGTGTTTTTGCGTGCCAGACGAAGCAGCATTGCCCTCTTCAGGTCCATCCCCAGTTTGGAGTTGAGGTCCTCCTTTGGTGTCTAAAACCAGTCATTCGTTAGAGACACATGGAAAGCACAATAAGAAAAAGTCATGTTGAACTGGGGTAGTTTTCTCTTACTTTGAGGATATAATAGTCGAAGCCGTAAGCAGCATCGATGAGATCCAAAGTGCGAGCTGTGACTGGGATGGTGAACTTGTGATCAAGGATCTCGCTGTAGAGCTCCCTCTTGAACACTTGTGGTTTCCAAGTCTTCCTCAGACGAGTGGACATCTAAACAAAGACAGTTCAGACAACAGATCATCAGGGGGTTCAAAAAGCTGTCAGCGCTGCACACTGAAACAAAACACTTTCTGGACTTTTAAACAACTATTTCTAGAAAAACAAGAAAAAGTACATTTGAGGAAATAAGACGAGCACGTTTTGAATTTTCTCTCAGGTTACATTCAGAAGGAACTTTTTCTCAGGTTAAATAAACAATTATATCACATGAGGTGGTTCACCACAAGTATTTTCATTGGCAAGAGTCAAATATATCACTGAAAATAATCAGCTGCTTCTCCAGTGAGTCTGTCGTTATCAAATGAACTGTAGCTCCACTATTTTAAACTACAGTTACAGTCCTTACGTTGCAGCTATGCACTGCTCTCTATCTGGTGCAGGCGCTCCCAGAGCAAGATGGCGGACTGGTAAACCACTGGAGAAGAAAAGTACACAGGAGCGGCAAATTATATAAGAATTGCCACAGCAGTAGCTTGGTAAGTTAGCAGGTAGGAAAGCAAAGACTCATTTTTTGGCAGAGACTGAACTTCTAAAATATGACTGAAGGACTGTCCAGCAGTAGAGCCCAGCCAAACCTTAGTGGGGAAGCTGTGGGAAAAAAGAGCAACATGCACAGAGACAAACGAGTAGAGACAAACGACTGCATAAAAAGAAGACACTACATACAGAATAAGCCTAGTCAAGGACGTGCAGAGAGCAGCAGACTGCCAAAAGGCCTTTTCATATAGCAGGGGGCATGCACTGTGCTCACCGTTAGCTAGAGCGAATAGCCCAAAATTCTCGTTGCGCTGGCAGTTGCACTCTGCTTGTACATCTTTTTTTTTTCTTGCGGCCTCTCTACATGTACTTGATGCGCCTGCTCATTTCAAAACATGCATCTCTCTGACTTTGTATCCTCTACGAGAGTTTGTGTTGTATTATGTTTCTAATTAAAAAATAAAAAAACAACAACAAAAAAAACATGTATCTCACGTTCATAAAGAAGAAAGGTTTGTAACTATCCCTACTGGTGAAGAGTGTGTTGTTTCCACAACACTGCTTTCCTCCCGTGGTCCCCAGAACCATGACTGCCCTATTTATGCATCTAAATTTTCGTCAAAAAGTTCATCGAACTCTGATACACACAGAATGATTTCCTGGTTGAACTTATCATTTCATTTCTATTGGTCGCATAAAGGTGGTTACACAGCGTGCTGCAGTCAATTAAACTGGGTTCAACTTTGAGCACGGCATGCGCGAGTACCTCGCTGGCTTGTGCCGCACTTTGCTCGGTGCAACGGGAAAGTATTATTGCGCAGTGCAAGCAACAGAAATGAATGTGTTTCAGAGCGCCGTGTCCTATGTGAAAGGCCTTAATGCCAAAATTCTGGGCAAAGGGCCTCAAACCCTAAAGTGGAGTAACCACCAACTGATGCAAAGTGCCACACCTGTGGGAAAATAAATGACATAAATGAGTGAACGCATCATTGACATGTGAGGTATAAGGCACAGGAAGAAGGTGACAGCATAATCCTTGGTACCATTACAGGAAAAAGCAGACCTATGGACTGTGGATATAAGGTTTAAAGACAGGAATGTCTTTAAACATTCCTCCGTGAGAGTTCATCCCACAGCTCACAGAGGAAAATAAACTCGTCAGACACTTGCTCTCAAAGAAGAAACAGTGGTTCTGATCAAGACAAAAGCCTCTTGTGACCTGAAAGAGGAGCTAGCACATACATCTGTCTTGGTATGTATGTCAAATAAGGAAATATCATTATTATTATTATGTGTCAGAACATGTGTCCTCTTTTGGTTTAGGTGACGTTCTACTACAGAACTGGGGTGAAGAGGCCCATCACCTATTCTTCACGCCATCTCTCACCTGTCGAATAGAGATATATGCACAGGTGGAGGTAGTGGTTCTGGGGCTCACACGGGCCTGTGAGCAATTTAGAGATTTCCTCAGGAGGCAGAATCTTAAACTACCCCTGCTAATTCAGCACTTCAAAATGAGGCTTATGAGGTATTCAAACTTGATCAGTCGTGTCCCCAGGAAGAACCTGTGACCAGCAGGCTAACCATCAAATGCACCCTTGCAGAATGAGATATAAGGTGCAGACAAAGGGCTCATACCACCATACTGGGTCCATATGATTACTCCTGCGTTCAAGCGACGTTCTCTAACATTTGTTATGTGTAGTTATTTAATTAGTCTTTTACACTCTTCCCAACCTTGCTTGGATCAGCTGGTTGTTGTATTTGTGGTGCTCCAGACCTGTGTTGCCAACAGGGAAGCTGCAGAGTGTCCTCTATTGGACAAACTATGCAACATCAACACTCATAATATGGCTGATGGACATTTCTCCCATCATCTTTACTTTACTGATTTTCATTTATCAGCTGTTATAAATGCTGATACTAATAGACTGGCACATAGCTAATATTATCCAGTCGATAAATCAGTCAGGTTCTTTCCAGAAGTAACTGATCATGCAGAATTTTACTCTCACACTGATATATGTAAATGCCGAATTTTCACAGCCAATAATACACCAGGTGATGTTCTTCTTTAACAATACAGTGCTTTGCCATTTTTACTTGTAATGAAAGCAGCAGTAAAGCTTTTAATTTCCACTCAACTCATATTTTCATGATCACCTTGCTTTTCTGAATGGTTCTCAGTAAAGACACAGTGGCTTGATACAAATCAAATGGAGCAAACTCAGGAACACAACTTCTAGTACTCTGTTCTTCAGCAGCTGCCCCCTGCTTTCATGCAAACATTTTATATAATATAATAATATTCTTATAGGAAATGATCAAAATAGGAAATCAAAAGCACACAACAGCAGTGCAAAGAAAGACAAAAAAAACTATTCTTCTACAGACTAACTTTGTCATTGTTGGCATATCTGTAGCCCGATATCCAGCCCTCTCCTCCCCACAGGCCGTCCTGGGACTCCGGAGGGTAGTAGATTGGGACTGGGACATCCTGCACCCGTTCCTTCAGCCCCGTCTGGGGGTTGGCTCGGTACTGGACTCCCAGAGGCCTCCAGTGAACAGGTGTGGGCTCTTTCTGTTCGAGGGACTTCAGGTAGTGCTTCGGGAGACGAGCATAGATCCCCTGTTTCATTTTAAGGGCCTCCCACACTTTGGGGGAGTACTTCAGAAGAGGCATTTTTGCTTTTGACAGTCAAATCTGCAAAACAGAGGAGGAATAAAAGAAAAAAATTGTGTTGCTTATGTAGACCAATAAAAAAAAAAAATCAGCAGTTCTCCACTGTTTGCAGGTGTTACAGCTTTAATACATACAGAAAATAATCTGGTGCAGAAATAAAAGAGGAAAAACTTCCTGATTTTTCTTTGACAGGCTGCATTCTTAAAATAATGAAGAAAGAACTGCGATGAAGACCCAGAAAGTATTTTTTTCTTCAATTAAAACAAAATGCCAGAAATGCCTATTGTAATTCCAAGATGAACATTTTTCTGAATCGTTCATTTCTTTTAATACTGGAATACAGAAGTTTAATGACATTAGCTGATCATTAACCAACGCAAGCCAATAACACAGTTACACACCGGCTTATTTAATGAAATAAGCCCTCCATGTGTGTCTTTACCAGGACGGTTAAAAGCCCTTACCGAGTAATTAGAAAAAGCAAAGCAGTCAAACACGGAGGGAGATTTTAATCCACGTTTTCTCAACATCAAGCAGGCAAGGGCATCGTGAATCCTCCGTTACTGCGCGCGACTTCCGCGAAGAACAAAAAGCATGACATATGATTGGCTGAGAGAAGGCGTCAATCAGTCGCTTTTTCCGGGCAAACCGGATGTACACCTACAAAAAGCGCCGTTTAGACAATAAAAATGTGCCTTAGAGCAGAACAAACAAAAGACATGTTGTTGCAAAATACTCATTATATATAGAAATGTGTTATGTTTGTGTTTCTTTCTTCTTTTTGCACTAAAAGCTTCCTTTAAGAATCTAAGCACTATTATGCACTATGTTCAGTATTCGGTAGAAGTACTCTTAAATCCTTCACTACTTATAATCAGGATTGCATTTTTATTAAATGTACGAGAAATCTATTTTTTTTAAAAGCCCAATGTCAAGGTGTTTTTGTCTTTTAGTCAGTTAATCAGTCTTCATTACACACAGATAAATAGAATTATTTACAGGAAAAAAGAAGCTTAAAGAACATAACAAGCATTTTGGCATTGTAGGTGATCAACTGCAGTATTGTGAACAATATAACATGTACTGTCAGGTAATATTTTTTAGCAGCTAGCTCGATGGATACTTTGTTGACCCTACGAGGAAACTGCTGTGTGACAACATCAGCTTAAATAATTTAAAAATTAAAATGAATAAAATATATATGTTTTAAAAGTTGTATTCAGATGTGTTCAACTGTCACAAGAAGCAGTAGAGATGATGTACAGGAAGGAGTGTTTTGTTTGTGAAACCTTTGTGTTTTAAGTAGTTCGTGATTTCGAGGGCCATAACCAACTACTACAGTGAAGAGTTCAGATGTTATTTTGATATTTCTATATAAGAGTCCGTGCCTTTGGGCTTTTATTTTGGAGAGCAATGACTAAGGTTGACAGGAAGTAGCACAACAGGGTTTCGTTCTTTTAATGTCTATATAACGCAAGTCATTCATCGCTCGGTTACTCAACATTTCAAAACTGTACTTTGTCGTTACGCCCGAAAGGTGGAATTGAACCACTCTGCCGCTAAGCAGCTACAGGTTTGAAGCCTGCACCCCGGACCACCGAGGCTCATCCGGGCACTTACTAACATCCTCTCTACGCATATAAATACCTCATACCATTAATATTGATCTGACTCATGGTGTTACATACTGTGACTATTTTAAGTGTGCTTTAATCAAAGAGAGGTCACAAACACGAGCGTCTACCGCATGGCAGATGCTTTATTCTTCTTTGTGTGAATAAATCACTGAAGAAAGGACATGTAATCGAGTCTGTGTCTTGTTATGCAAAGCAGACGCGTTTTGATTGGCTGTCTGAAAATATAAAGGAGGAGACACACGGTGTTCTCAAAGGTAAGCTACATGATCACCGCTACAACAGAATCCAAACAGACGACAGCTGATTATGGCTGCATTTCATTTGGGTGTGCTGAATAGGAAGATCATGATATAGCATTCAGATTATAAATAAAAGACTAAAAATGAGAAATGCATAAAGCCCATTGATCAGATGCTGTAAAGCGGATTTAACAGACGTAAACGGTTTCTACAGGCATCTCAGGCACATCTCACACATAGCTTAACTCACCTCCTGCTCTTCTTGCTTCATGAGACTTTCATGTAAACATAAGATATCCTTCAAGATCACAACGCTGTTTAGCAGACACAGTGGCGGCAGGACTCACATGCTTTACACTTACAGCAAATATACACATAAATGTTTGTTATTGTATTCTAGATTAACTCTAACTTCTTTAGACAGTATAAAACTCACGGCGGTGCAATGAAAGTCACCTGTATTATTGCAAATATAGCATTTCAGGATGAGTTATAGCTGTAGCCAAATTTTAATAGTAGAATGATATTTGGAGTGAATAATCTGGAGCGGTGCATCATTTTTATTACTTATTACTCCTGTTTATGCTGTCTTAAAATAAAATTTAAAAAAAATTAAAAAGGACAGATTAGAATGAAGATTTCCTTTATTTTAAAACTTAGAAGCAATAACAGAGTTTCCAGGCACAAATATGACGACATAAGGGATTACAAGAAAAAAAAAATCTAAAAGATCACAGAATTTTACTTCACATTGCATAAAATTTCTCTGAGTAGCACCACAAAACTATAGACTGAGATTGAGCTTACTCGGGTCTTTTTATTTCCCCACCTTTCGCCATCTTCACCTCTCCGTCATGAAATAAATCTGATGATTAATTTATTTCCTCCACGGTTATTCTTTGGTTATTGTCAGAGAAAAGTGTTCTCAATGATCAAAGTCTGAGGCTCTTCCTTTGTTTCTCCACTTGGTGGCGCCAGGAGGCTCTGGATCGCCTCCTCTGGAGGAGAACAGCACATACTCCTGGCACAGGCCTTTCCGCAGGAGAGACTGCAGGCCAGGGGAGGAGGTGGTGATGGGTCCTCTCTGTGGATAACAGGAGACGCTCCGTCCTCGCTCCCTAAAGAGGAGGAATCAAACTCTGGTTGAACAGTGCAGCAGCTCACACCTGCGCTCCGCAGCACTTTAGTGACTCCCGACATCATTTCAGCACACCTGCATACATGTGAAATTAATCTGCATTAACAAAATGTCCCAGTTTGAATTTAGACAGATCATATTTATGATAATCAGTCAGCAGTGACAGTTCAATTGAGACTGTTGTGCATATTTTGACCACCATGTTATTATTCTTAGACTGTACTAGAGTAACTTTGCATTATGCAAAGTTCAAAATGATCCTTATTTAACTTATACTGGGCTGTAGTGCAGTTCCTCGCAGCTTGTTTCAGACAGTGGTTTTGCATCAAGACCTGGTACAAGATAAATAAGGATCATTTTGTACTGTGAATGGTGCAATGCTATTAGAGTAGAATAAGAACATTTAGTTAGAAATGGGCACAACAGCTCCTTTTAAGTACATTTATGACAAATTACTCACTGCTGACTCTTAGAAACACCACCGAAGAACATAAACCTCTTCTTCTCACCTGTGTGCTGGAAATCCCGTGTAGCAGTGCACATGAACAGAGGCCACAACAAGGGATTCAGTTAACTGCCAGACGTGGAGATCGTGCACAGCGTGCACTCCAGGCACGCTTGCAATCCTCCGTCCAAGATCAGTAACACAAATATGTGGTGGTGTGGCCTGTTGTAGCAGCAGCCCATACCTGTACAACTGCAGAGGGAAGCAACAGTGAGAACAGAGGCCTGTACTACGAAGCAGGCTTTGGATGTGCCAGAAAGTGATTGGCAGCATTTGAAGTGTTGTATATAACTTGTTGGCCTATAATATGTCAAACATATCTCTCATGAATGATGTCAGAAAACATGGAGAAAGGAAATAGCTGCAAACATTTTTTTTTTTGGCAAAGTGACTTTTAAAAGCCTTATCAATATCTATCTATCTATCTATCTATCTATAGATAGATAGATAGATAGATATAGATATATAGATTATAGATATATATATTAAAGGTAAGTAACGCAAAGTCATAAGGATAGTAGTAAAAGAGATCATCACTTTATTTTACATGTAACTCCTAAATCCCGTTGACTACAGCTTGTTTATCAATATAAATGAGAATATTAAACATAAAAAACAGAAACATTGGCTCCTGCTTTTCTTATATATATTATATTATATATAGCCTCACTGTAAATCCTGTGGACTGCCCTCTATCTACCAGTATATACATGGATATGGCATATAAAGAAAGCACATACAAATGTCAATAATCAGCATTCAATCAGACCTTTGCACGGAGATGCAGGAGAGTCTAAAGTTTGTTTTTGTTTTGTTTTTGTTCATTTTTTCCCACACAAAAGCACTTAAAGTTAAGTTTTTTTCTGATGAAAATCAGTAATAAATAAACAATCTTAGATACAAATTTAGTCTTTTTTTCCCTATTGGCTGCAAACAGTTTTATTGTTCTATAAACATGAATATCTGACTCTGAAACAGAGCACCTATTTGTGTCTGGGGACCTTATATCAAATTCACTAAGCCTACATTTGAATTATGTTTTTATATGTATTCCTTACTTCCTTTCAGACATTTAAACCACCAGGGCGGGAGATGAAAACTGTATTTTACACATTAATTTATTCAAATACTTGATTGTAATCCAACAGAATCTCCTGTCCATTACTGCATTATTTCCTTCCTGACTTCAAATAGGCTAAAATTTATTAATGCACTAAGTCTATACCAGTCTTACTGACCAAAGTGCTTAAAGTACAAGCATATTCTAACTGTGCTTTTAATGATAAACTACTGTACAGTGCTTTTCCTCTCACACGCAGTCATAGTGTGGATTTGCAGTTGTGCTCCTTTCAATGTGTATTATGGGTTTAACCTCTTTATAGTTTTCCTGTAATATAATTTTATTCTTCTTTGTAAAATCAGTTGCTCTGCTGCCAGTAAACTAAGTAGATAATAGAAAGATACTCTGCTTGAGACTCACTTTGTAGTGTATCTATTCTGGATGCAGACTAGAGGCCTGCCTCCAGACTTTTCAAATGATGCCAACTTTAAGTGCGTAGTTTAGTATGACATAAACACACAGAGCGTGACCTGTGGTGCAGTGGTGGCAATCAGCGTAATGACAGCCAGCAGAGAGAGGCCAGGATCCAGGTAAACCAGGAGGCTGCAGGCTTCAGAGCTGTCGATGACCTCCGGGGTGATCAGTAGCATCACCAGAC